>CM025147.1:25666546-25684140 GCA_013467495.1 Gossypium gossypioides | reverse complement strand
ATTACACAAAAATACCATAAAATAATTGTAAAAATTCCTAACAACATTAAAAACTAAATCTAAATTTTAATATAATTATATTTTAAACCATTAACATTCAAAATTTTTAAGTTGATGCCTCATACTAAATTTACCTGCTGACTCCAGCTTCACAAATCACAATGAATTTGGATGACTTTTATTTATTGTTATAGCTTATAGATATTTAGAGAATAAAAAATTTATATAAGAAGACCAGTTAAATTAAAACCACATTAAAAGCAGTGATATTTGCAGAAATAATTGATTGGCACACCAGATTATAATTGAGCTTTTGCTACTTCTTCAAGTAAAGTAACAATACTGGCCCCCCAATAAAAGGTAAAAAGTAAAAAGTAAACTAAAAAACATTCATAAAAGAAAGTTAAAATTAGGAACCCCCAATACAAACGTGTTTTTTTTCCCTTAAAAGAATTCAAAACAAAAGTTAAAGCTTTTATGTTTTTTTTTGGGTGAGTTTAGGAGAGGCCAGTTGTCGCCAAAAGTAACCATCACCATTCACAATCTCCATTGTTCTCACATTTCGCACCATGCCATTCAAATCTTGCTGCATCTTCAATGCGCTGCCCACACATATTTTGTTAGCGTTATACTCACTATCAATGACATCCTCCCTAAGGATACCTAGTTCATTAGTGTTTAGCGTTCTCTCCTAGCATTGTTCCACTAGGTTCTCACGAGTATGCAAGTCAATTACCTCTAATAATCTAGTCACTTTGACAAGATATCTATTGTTAATTAGCTATAGGACCAATGAATGACAGGTTAACCAATAGGATACACGGTGTGGCTAGGGTTAACCCATTTATATTCCCCTCTTGCTCATTAGCAACGGATCATTTTCTCTTTCCTTTCATCCTCTTCTTTGAACCTTTTTCATTATACTTTCATCCTTCATTTTCTCTGGTTCCTCCTCCCTCAATAATCAACTCTACCTTACAACTTTTGGCCCATTAGGTGAACTACCACATTAGCCACCACCACATTTTTCTTTTCAATTTGGTGCGATTATCATGGATAGACATGGCTCATTTTGGCCCAAGCATCCTCGTAAATGAATAATAACAATAACAAGATACATGAACTCAATCCTAACCTCAAACAACTCAAGGCAACAATATTCCTCACATCAGTCATAGCCAAACCGCTATTATGATCCATATAATCCATATGACCCAATTATCATTACTATGCAAGTTACACACAATACTACCCACCAAAATACTACACTTGATATCCAAAGCAACAAACCCAGTTGCCATTCTCGAGGTCAACCCAACGTCCCCTAAGGTGAGCTAACCTCACAAAATCTAAACTCCAGGTAACAAGAAGTAAAAAAGATACAAGAAAAAAAATGAGATTAATTGAGGAAAAAAATCTATATGTAACAATATCTTTATTAGCAACAGTAGAAGGTAAACTTGAAAAATGAGAAGATTATAAAAGAACTGAAAGTAAACAAAAAATATCATATAACTTCTAAAATAGACACATAAGTTTCATTTGAGAGTGGCACGGATGAAGACTTTAAAGGAGAATCTAATGTTAAGTTTTTGAAGACTTATAAGACTATGCTTAAGAAATAGGAGCAAGTGTGCAATGTCAACTCAAAGTTGGTGGAAGAAAACTATCATTTGAAGAAGGAAAACCTTAATCTTATAAAATAGATGGAACCAAAGGAGTCTCTTCTATAACAAATTTGGCAAGCACTAAGAAAACATATGTCACACCCCAAAATAGAGCCTAGGAGTTTTAAGGGTATTTTAGGAATTTTGGCCTATATAAGCTCAAAATTTCGTAAGGTTGGTACTTGATAATGTTTTCAACAATGGTTTTCATAGAGTTAAGTCAATTTTTGGAAATGAGTTTTGAATGTCTTTAATTTTGGAAATAGGACTTATTTGTAAAAGAGTCAAAGTTGTGAGTCTTTATGAAGCAATTAAACCAATTTTTAAAATTGAACCTAAAAACCCCCATTTTATAGCTTTGTTTCACGAAAAATTGCTCATCTCTTTTTCTTGTGCCGTCTCTTACCTCTCAAGCCTCTCCCAATCTATTTTTTATTCTAAATCTCAATTCCTATTGATTTCCACCATTCACCTAGCTATAAACCTCCATTAAAACCAAGAAAATCACCCCAAAACTTCGTCATCTTCTCCAAACGTGGGTCTTTTTCGGGTTGCGTCAAAATCATCATTTTTCTTGCATTCAAGGTAACCAATCATCTCTCTATTAATTTTAAATGTTATTTAGTTCCTTAAATTGAATTTTTAGCCGTTAAAACACATGTTCTTGATAAAAGCTGAAAAATGGGTCATTAATGGTAAATTCTGGGTTTGTGGATAAAAACTTGGTTTTAAAGTATTTTTCAATTATTTTTAACATGATTAGAAGGTTTCTAAACATACTTTGAAGTTTCGTTAAATATTTATAGCGTTTTAATGAAATTTCGTTATACTAGCCAAAACTTGTCGAAAATTTTTGATACCTTAAAACACGTAGTTTTGTGAAGCTTAAAGGTTGGAAATTGGTTGTAGTTGAATATGTAGATAAATAGAACTCATTTCGTGTAGAAAAATTAAGCGTAGACTGAGTTATTTGAATTTTAAAGTTGTCATGCTAAAGGGTTAGATACATGAGAACTGAGTTTAGGCTTGTACTTGGATTGGTTTAAGTGAGTCCTTGGCTGTTACTTGACTGTGTATATCGTGTGGTTGTTGTGTGCGAAGCCTCGGATTCAATAAAGCCTACTACAAGTTGAAGGAAGAGCTAGTTCAAGCTCTCGATTTTCAGTGAAAGTTGATAATCAGTGAGTGTTTCGAAATAGCTACTCATAAACAATTTGTTGTGTATTTGGGAATTTAGAGGTAGCCTAAACCTCTTCTCAAAATTCCAAGTGTAAGTGTTTTTTTACCTATGCTAAATATGTGATGAAAATGTTTGTGAATTGTGATAATGAGAATTATGATGCGATGAAATATGAACATGTTGTGATGACTGTTGTGACGGTAAATATGAGGGTATGTCGTTCATGCCATGTGATAGTGTGTATAATGCGCTAATGATATGATTATGCAATGAATGTGTGCGGATGATCGGTAAGTAATATTTGATGACATTATGGATATTTTGGCCTTATGACTTAATGAGACCGTTGGATATAGTTGGCATGCAATAGGATTGTGAGTACTCACTTATATGTGTTGTGATATATGGGGCGTTGAGGCCTAGGAACAATTTTGGAGAGATAAGGGAATGTAGCTAAGCTCCATTCACTGGGATATGTATGTGAGTTGTGTTAGAGAGCGTTAGCTATATGCTTCACTTATGGGATATGTTTGACTCTAAGAGTCTATGTGTGGTGTGTTGGAGATCCGTGTATCCGATGAGTGGTGATAGAGTCTACTTTATGCTTCATAATCGAAAGAGCCAAATTATCATACACTTTGATTATATGTGATTAATACATATCAGAATTTATATATGCCTAAATGTCCGTATAAATGATGTGTAGAAGAATGCATGGAATATGACTAGATATGTGAATTATGGCACTTAGTTAATAACGTTATGGAAATATGTTGTATGTAGTCTGATTGATGCGTAACAACTTATTTGCGTAGTAGTTACTCTAGGCATTCACTAGCTTGTTAAGCTCACCCATTCTATTTTATCCTTTGCAGAGTAGTTGCGTTTCCGGTGTGAACGGTGTGGCCATCAAGGGATTGATCCAAGCCATCCTTTACTCATTTTAGTAGGTGTTTTGTTTATTCTAGTTCTAGGGAATAAAAAGACAATGTGGTAGACATTTATATCAGTTTATTAAGAGGTATTGGGGATTATTTATATATTACGCATGTTTGGGAAGCTTGTGAACTTGGACATAGTGTTTGGTTTATTGTTTAGACATTTTTTTATGCATATGGGGCTAGGTGAATGAAGCATGATGTTTAGGAACTAAGTTCGAATGATTTAAATGCTCTTATGTGTTAAATTTTTATAACCTGAAGTAGAGGTATTGATAGTCAGGCTTTTAGAACGATACCTCTATTTTTTCAAAAGTGCAGGGAGTCAGAATATCAATTTGGTATCGATACATTGGCTTAAGTATCGATAATAGAGGTGTAATTATCAATACCTTGCGAAAGGTACTGATATTTTTTGATGTTTTGAAATTTGGTGAGAAACAGAATGCTAGTTTGGTATCGATTTTCTACTTAAAGGAAATATCAATACCAATGAGGTGGTATTGATACCTACGTAACATTTTTGGAGAAATTTGATAAACAGTTCTAATGCTTGATTTATGCCTACTTTATGGTTGTTTGTTGTATGTTAGTATGATTGAATGTTAATTTGACCTTGTATGACTTATATTTCGCATATGTGTCATTGTAACAATGAAAAAAGGCATGTATGTCAAACGTGACAATAGTAAATGAAATCAATGTGAGACGGCAGTGTAGCATCTCGATATTTGGCTTAACGTCCAGGCTAGGTACAGGGTGTTACAACATATGCTTGAGAAATTCAATACTAGTAGTAGAAAACTTGATGATATTCTCATTATTGGTAGAAAGAGTCCTAGTAAAAGAGGTTTGGGATATATTAAGATGAAGGGGAAAACAATAGCAAAAAGTTCAACTGTATTTGCCAAAGGTTGAAACGATAACCATCTCAAATGTTGTAAAAAGCCTACAATGATCAATGTTAATAAGTAGGAAACCTTTAAGCATAAAGTTATTTATTGTGGAGTGTCTGGTCACTTAGAACAAGATGCTTAAAAACATTATTTTCATAAATTGGGCCCGTGAATATTAAATTAAAATATCTATAGAATTGGTATAATAGTTTATTAAAGTTTGGTCCTCTAATTTTGCCTATTAATTGTTTAATTAGGGTATAAAGACTAAATTGTAAAAAAATTACTATAGATTTTTAAATAGGTAAGGGTTCAAAATAGTAAATAACCATTTTATTTCATCAATTAGTGGAGAAGTATGTTAATATCTACTAACTTTTATTAATTACTGATTAAGGCTTAGTTAATTTAAGTTTAATTAATTAATTTTTATTAATTAAGCTTAAATAAAAGTATAAAAGAAACATTAGGTGGAAAGGAAAAGAGAAGAAAGCCTTTATCTTTATCTTCCACCACCGAAACCAACATTGAAAGAAAAATAGGAAAAGCTTTCAAGGGTTTCAAAGCTTCGGTTCCTAATTTGTAAGTTCAATTAAGTCATTTTCTTGTAATTTATATATTTTTAAGGTCATGAGAGCTTGATTTAGCAGCCCATGTAGTAATTTTTAAAACTGTTAAAGCTATTGAAAGTTTTCATTATTGATTTATTGAAGAAATTGGTAATTGATAGATTTTAAGCTTAGATATGACAAAGGACTAGATTGTAAAGTTTAATTGCTAATTTTGCACAAAAGGACTAAAGTGAATAAATTATAAAATTTATGTGAAATTTTAGTAATAATAGATAGTAGAGAGTCCTAAGGGATATGATTAAGATCGATTTTGAAGCCGAATCTCAAATTTTAAAGATGTTATTATTTTGATTTTAGGGACTAAATTAAATAAAATGCAAAACTTAAAAGGCATTAAAAAAATGAAATCAAATAGGTTTATGCATATCATGGAATGATATAAAAATGTTTGGTAGTGATGAATTGTTTAAAATAATTATTTAGATTAAGAACTGAATCAAACGGATATAATTAGGGAAAAGCCAAACTTATTTATTAGTCCTATGAGGTCCAACTTGTTTGCTAATTTTTTTAGGTAAATTGATATGGTGTTTTTTTCTCTCTATAGATTGTTGTGTATTTGGTTGTGATTATATGCTTTGGTTGTGATTTGATTCAAAAATGTGAGATTTGGACTAAATTGTAAAGAAATGTTTTTATGTATAGTAGATGTCTGTCTGAACTTAGTAAATGTTAGGTTACGATTGGCATACCAATAGGGTCTTTTGCGCGTTTGTACGGGATGTATGATTATACAAAGATCATTATAGATTATATCAAGATCCAACATTTGTTGAGGATCATCAAGTATTATATGTCCCTATGGAGACCTTGGTGTGGTGGAAGGATGTATATGCATATGATAATATATTTGATGCCTACGAGCTTTGCACTTAGGTGTTTTAGTGTGGTGCCGTTTAAGCTCTTACAAGGTATCTGGTATGGTGTAATTTACCTGTGTATCTGAGTCCATCTTATTAGGCTTTTATCGGGTGAAACAGTTCATACAAAACGAGAAATTGAAATGACACAAAATCAATTTGATGTTCGAATGAAGGATTATTGAATGATTTGATTTTAAAGCCTTTGATTTGAATTTGTTACATATTATGACATGAAACAAATATTACATGGTAGATCATCACCTTGCGAAACACGTCAAGCCAGATCATCTCGAAGCCCACACTATCCTATCTCTAAATCAGTAGATGTTTGATCATTTTGAACCTTGGGGTTGTGGCATGTACATAAGTTTTTTGGAACATACTTGAATATATAAAAGTCTTAATGAGTTTGAAAGTTGTTTTGATTCATGGTATTAAAAGACATGATTTGGTAATGGTTGATGCTTAGATGAAATGGTATATTTTGATTAACATGGTATTTGAAATGGCATAATTGAAGTAGAGAAATTGAAATGTTAGCTTAGTTAATAAGTGATTAAAATGAAGTTAAGTTTGAATACTTATGACTAGAAGTATGTTTGTGAAAGTAGCTTAATTTTGATAGTTGATAGTTGTGCTTAAGACCTATATGTCATTGCTATGTATATATGTTCATAAGTGATACATTGAAAGTAAAATGACATGACCTCAAGATGATTTGGTATATGTAATGTTGATAAGTGAATGTTTAGGTTGGTATGCCCTAATTGTATCGAAATGTTTAAGTTTAGTGGATGAAAATGTAGTGAATATCCTGTTAAGAAGTTGAATTGGGTGTTTAAGCTTGTTTGACATGTTTCTTGACATGTTTTAAATCAGGTTAAGCCATTGCTTGTTGCATATATTAAATGGTTTGATTGGAAAGCATGAAATAAGTACCAAATGATTCATTTTTACCAAAAACAAAGTCACGTCCTAATGAGCAACCTTCCTCGTTGCAACGTCGACTGATAGTGAGTCACGACACAACATCGACTGGCCTGAGGTCACGACATTACAAACTATTTTGGGACGTCACGACGTGGAAGGGATGATGTCACGACATCAGCCTTGAAATTTTGGTTATGCAAATTGAAAGCATTGGAGGGAAGCATTGTATTTTGGTTTGGATTGATGATTACTCCAGATTCATATGGATAAGATTCCTTAAGGAGAAATTAGATACTTTTGGAGAATTTAAAAAGTTATACAAAAGGCTAATGAAAGAGAAAAAGGAGGAACATTGAGACCATTGTGGGAATTAGCCAATTAAGAGTGACCATGGTTATCATAGATTCATCTTTGACCAAGTATGAGTAATAAATACTATGTAATTGAGTTAACTATTTAGTAGGTCAAAATGTATAAAGAATTATCTATCATAAATAAAAATTTCAAATTATTTAAACAAGATTAGTAAAATAACATATAATTATATTTTAAAAATAATATATATCTTAAAACTAAAATAGCATGTCAGAACATGCTTGAAAACCCTTAAAGTAATTAGATTTAATAGTAATTATTTGTAATTATCCACATAATTACTCTAATCCTTACCTTTAAGAAGTGGAAGGTGTAATTGGGATGTTCTAATTACACTCAATTCAATAGGACCCACTAATTACATGGATGCACAAACAAGCTATAGGTGTGTAATTACAAGCAATTATACCCAAATCCAATTACTAAGTGATTTTTAAAATGCACTCTAATCAATTTGGACAACACAGAGCAATTGGATGAATTGTGTAATTACTAGGTAGTAATTACACTCTTATAATTACAACATCATAATTCCTATATCATGTTTGGTAGTACAAATTATAATTATAAAGTTACATAATTTATAGTTCTAAAAATAATTATTTAGTATAAAAATATCAGTATGATAAAAAGTTCTAAATGATTAACAAATATTAAAACCAAAGCATCATATGCAAGAAAGTAGTCGATAATACGATTAATAATAAAAATAACAAGAAAAATAAATGTTATATGCAAATTTGTCTAATTGCTCTAGCATTCCGCATTTGTTGTGTTATTCCATATTTAACATTTAACAAAAGCTCCTCACCGTCATTTGAATCTAAATATATATCATCAATATTATTAAGATCTTATTCAATGTAATCTTTAAAGTATAGATAATCTAAATTCCACGTACAAATGAAGTTATGAAGTATACAATATGTCAATATGATCTAACCTTTTTTTATACTATATTGAGGTGATGTTAATATGTGAATTCTTTTTTTTGAATAACAAATGTCCTCAACCACATTTTGAAGTTTTGAATGTATTAAATTAAAGAATTCGTGATCTGTCTCTAGAGCTTGTGTCTAGATCTTTTCTCTCAAATAGTATCGTACTATAACACCCCAGAATTCAGGGTTAGAAGTTTTAAGGTACGTGTTTAAGGTCAGTGCATAGGTTGAACAAATGTGTTTGTTTCTGTATTTTGATGTTAGAATAAGTCTGTTGGTTTGGTGGTTAGATGTGTGTTTGTTTATCTCTAAGTCTCGTGTTCGAATCCTTGCGAGTTCTTGGATATTTATGTATTTATGTTTTTATTTTATTTTATTATACTTAATTTTTGAAATGGGAAGTTATCCCATTTACTTTTTATGACGTTCTTTTCTGCCATTTTCTCTGTTTATTTTATTCTTTTTAAAATTTTCCTCTTCTTTCTGTTCTTCAAATTTTTCTGTTAATTTCGAAACTGTTGTCACTGGTTCTTGCTTTTCTAGTCGTTTGTTGTTCCATTGAGTATTGTATCGGGTAAGTGTCACCTTTTGGTTTAATGATTGGTAGATTTTTCTTGTGGTTTTCAAATTAATTAGTCGAATTCTTAGACTGATATGTTTGTGGGATTGATATTTCGGTTAGTTAGGTGGTGACGTTCGATCCTTTTGGGCGCTTTGGATTGCAATTCAAGTGTGTGTTTGGAAACTATCCAATTTCCATATCGAATTACTGATTTGATTTTGTGAAATTTGGCAATTTCTGTGTGTTTCTAAAATTGTCTAATCAATGTGTTGTTTTGCTATTGAATTGTATGAAAAACTATATGTTTTGGTATATCTTTGAATTACCAAAGGTTGGGGGCTGGTTTCGTTGCCAAAAGCACATTTTTCAGCCTGTTTCGATGTGGTTTCGTGACCAGACGGGTGGCCACACAGACGTGTACCCCACACGAGCGTGTGCCGCACACAGGCGGTTCACACGGCCGAATGAAATTAGAAATTAGGGTTTTTGGGCAATTTTTGGTGCCACATGGCCTGGCCACATGACCGTGTGGCTACGATTTGGGGCTTTTGTCGATTTTCACATGAGCGTGTGCCTTGGTCACACAGGCGTGTGAGATTTCCACACGGTTGTGTCTAGTCTTCACCCTATTTTATCATATTTTGACAGTGAGTTACACAGGCTGCTCACACGGCCATGTAACTCGGTCACACGGGCGTGTCTCTCCTCTACACGGGCGTGTGCAGCTTGCACACGGGCATATAGACCACCACATAGGCGTGTCGACCTCCACACGGCCTAGGCACTTCCACACGGTCGAGGCACACGAGCGTGTGGCCCTATTTCGTAAATTTTTCTCTAAGTCATAAACTGACCCGTTTAATGTGTTTGTGTACCCAACTCTTGGTTAGGCCTCTGTAAGTTTGTCGGGACTCTGTCTCAGCTCGGTTTTGTGCGTTTGTTTGTAATTACATCATTAATTTAATAGTTTGTATAAATATTATGTGACGTTACCTAGTAAATAATTATAGACATAACAGATTCTGAATCTGATCGATCGAATATATGCAATTCTATTTTAGAATGGCTATTGTATGATTATTTGTAATATGTGTGCATTATGCATCTGCATGAAAATTTGGGATTTGGTTGTGAAGAGAAGGAAGTCTAATTTGGCAGTTTAACTACAATGATTTTGTATAGTGGTTTATCGTACTATACTGATCGTATACCAGATCAGCTATATACCTTTACTTAAGTGGCTTAGTTCCACTTTACGTGGTGTGTATGGCGGATGAACCTATTATGGTTCTATGTGGTGTGCAGGGTAGACGGGTCTTCTGTAGCCCATACGTGGTGTGCAGGGCGGACGAAGAGGTGTTTAGTTAGTTGGGTGGGTTTTGTATTCATTACTTATATTGAACATTTGAATATTTGTATGACTAAAAACTGTTGAAATATTATGGTTATTTCTGATAATGAATCCTTCGAATTGTTTGCGTTTATATAATAATTTGATGTGTTTGGTATGTTTACGTGTTTGGAATATCGTACGTGTTGTTTTGAATAATTTATGTAAAATTTATCGTATTACAGATCACCGATTCTGGATTATCATACTCTGAATGCATGGCTTTATTGGGAACATTTTTCTTTTGGAATTTCATTTTTTTACCGTCTTTCTAAGTTTCGGTCTCACACTTAGCTTGTGTAGCTCACCCCCTTAGTTTTCCCCCTTTCAGGTACTCTCATGTTCTGAAGCTGGACTCGGCGATCGGAGGTCTCAGAAGAATAAGTTTTAAATTAGTTAAACAAAGTGTTTCGATTCAATTCTTAATTTTTCAAACTGTGTTGGACTCTAAGTAATTACAAGAACTGTGGTATAAGTTTTATTTTAGGATTTTTGTAAATTGTTATTTTGGATTGAATTTCACAAACTACGAATTTATATTTCTGAATGTTTTTAATATGACTTAAATTTTCTATTTTGAAACCCAAATGGTTAAACGATTTAGTTCAAATGTAGCGAACTGTGTTTGAAATGAGATTTTAACATTTCATTTTGTAAAATTGCTTTAGATCACTTCGATGATCAACGTAACCTCCGAGATCCAGGCAAAACTTTTAGGCCGAGTTTTGGGGTGTTATATTTAATGATATCAGGGCCTAGTTTGTAAAAACTCAACCTGTGTTTTTATGTGTCCGTACGCGTACGTGTGTTTTAATTTTTTTTTTGATAAACCGAACCACAGTATTTTGAAATGATATGTGTTTTCATTGAGTTTGAGAAAAAAAATGTCTAAGACTTCGATGTTGGTCCGGGTTGAAATTCAAAACTATAAGATTAGAACTGTCCTGTTTAGATATTTATTTTGTGTTCGATTTTTGGAAATGTAGATTTCTTAAGGTTAACTTCGAGGTTTGATATGGATTCTGGTGATAAGCTTAATCGTGAAGATCAGTCTGGTGAGACTCTCGAGGAGTCGTTAGCTTCTCTGAGACATGTGTCTATTCAAGAGTCGGAGGTCAATGCAGTTTGGTCAGCCTCGGGTAGCGATAACCCGAAGGTTGGTACTGAGGCATTAACTCAGGTTGTAAGAGAGGTTCTAGAGAAGGTGTTTGAGGCTAGCCTTGAAAGAACTAGAAAGATGGTCCAAGGTAGGTGTGTGGATTGTGGGAAGAAAAGAGATCGTAGTCCTTCGAGGTTGGAGCATCAGACTGCGAAGCGTGTGAGATCGCAGTTGAGTGTTAGCAAGGATAATGTCGAAGGTTCTAGTAGTGGAGCGGACGTTTTGGTTTGTGGGCACTGTAAGAAGCGCCATTGCGGAAATGTTGGAAAAAGTTAGGAGCGTGTATCAGATATGAGTCCACGAGGCATCAAATTAATGAGTGTCTTCGTCGACATTGATTCAAGTATGGTTGTAGGGTATTTTTGACTTTGTGTGTGTTATTGTTAAGAATGGTTTCACTGTCTTTTCATTGTTTAGTGTTTTGTGTATGGGTTAAGTAATATAAGATTGTTTCGTTAGATGTTGAGCATTGTATGATATTGTTTCGAGATTAGAGTGCGTAGCGAGAGCGTAGTGGTGGAACTTGTGTTTAGGCATTCATTTTGTTAGTGGAAATTTCGAAGACACCCTAGAATTCGGTGTTAGAAGTTTTGAGGTATGTGTTTAGGGTCAGTGCATAGGTTGAACAAATGTGCTTGTTTTTGAGTTTTGATGTCAGAATAAACCAGCTAGTTTGGTGGTTGGATGTGTGTTAGTTTAGCTCTGGGTCTCGTGTTCGAATCCCTGCAAGTGTTTGAATATTTATGTATTTTTGTTTTTATTTATTTATTTAATTATACTTAATTTTTGGACTGGGAAGTTATCCCATTTACTTTTTCTGACGTTCTTTTCTGTCATTTTCTCTATTTATTTTATTCTTTTTAAAATTTTCATTTTCTTTTTATTCTTTAAATTTTTCTATTGATTTCGAAACTGTTGTCGCTGGTTATTGCTTCCCAGGTTGTTTGTTGTTTCGTTGATGTTGTATCGGGTAAGTATCGCCTTTTGGTTTACTGATTGGTAAATTTTTGTTGTGGTTTTCAAATTAATTAGTTGAATTCTTAGACTGGTTTGTGGGATTGAGATTTCGATTAGGTAGGTGGTGACATTCGATCCTTTCGGGCGCTTTGGATCACAATTTAACTTTGTGTTCGAAAACTCCCCAATCTCGTTACCGAATCGCTGATTTGATTTTGTGAAATTCGGTAATTTTTGTGTGTTACTAAAATTGTCTAATAAATGTGTTGTTTTGCTATTGAATTGTATGAAAAACTATGTGTTTTGGTATATCTTTGAATTACCAAAGGTTAGGGGTTGGTTTCGTTGCCAAAAGCACGTTTTTCAGCCAATTTTGATGTGGTTTCATGACCACACGGGTGGCCAAATGGGCATGTGCCCCACATGGGCGTGTGCCCCACATGGGCGTGTGCTGCACACGGGTGGTTCACACGGCCATGTGAAATTGGGAATTAGGGTTTTTGGGTGATTTTTGGTTCCACACGGTCGTGTGGCTATGATTTGAAGATTTTGCCAATTTTCACACGGGCGTGTGCCTTGGTCACACGGCTGTGTCCCTTAGCCACATGGGCGTGTGAGATTTCCACATAGCTGTGTTTGCTCTGCAACTTATTTTATCAAATTTGGACAGTGAGTTACACGGGCTACTCACACGACCATGTAACTTGGTCACACGATCGTGTGTCTCCTTACACGAGCGTATGCACCTTGCACACGGGCATGAAGACCACCACATAGGCGTGTCAACCTCCACATGGACTAGGCACTTCTATACAGCCAGGGCATACGGGCATGTGGAAACGATACTCCACATGGGCGTTTGTTTGTAATTACAGCATTAATTTGATAGATTGTATAAATGTTATGTGATGCTATCTAGTAAATAAATACAGACATAACGGATTCTAAATATGATTGATCGAATATATGCACTTCTATTTTCGTATGACTGTTGTATGATTATTTGTAAGCTTTGTGCATTATGCATCTACATGAAAATTTGGGATTTGGATGTGAAGAGAAAGAAGTCTGATTCGGCAGTTTAACTGCAATGATTTTGTATAGCGATTTACCGTACTATACTGATCGTATACCAGCTCAGTTGTATACCTTTACTCAAGTGGCTTAGTTCCACTTTACGTGGTGTGTAGGGTGGATGAACTTATTATGGTTCTATGTGGTGTGCAGGGTGGACGGGCCTTTTATAACCCTTACGTGGTGTGTAGGGTGGACGAAGAGGTGTTTAGTTGGTTGGGTGGGTTTTGTATTCATTACTTATATTGAACATTTGAATATTTGTATGACTAAAAACTGTTGAAATATTATGGTTATTTCTGATAATGAATTCTTCGAATTGTTTGCGTTTATATAATAATTTGATGTGTTTGGTATGTTTACGTGTTTGGAGTATCGTGCGTGTTGTTTTGAATAATTTATGTAAAAGTGATCGTATTTCTGATTACCGATTTTCGATTTTCATACTCTGATTGCGTACCCTTATTGGGAAATTGTTCTTTTGGAATTTCATTTTTTTTACTATCTTTCTAAGTTTCTGTCTTACACTGAGCTTGTGTAGCTCACCCCCTTAGTTTTTCCTCTTTCAAGTACTCTCGTGTTTTGAAGCTGGACTCGGCGACCGGAGGTCTCAGACGGATAAGTTTCGAATTAGTTAAACAAAGTGTTTCGTTTCAATTCTTAATTTTTCAAACTATGTTGGACTGTAAGTAATTACAAGAACTGTGGTATAAGTTTTATTTTAGGATTTTCGTAAATTGTTATTTTGGACTAAATTTCAAGAACTGCAGATTTATATTTCCAAATGTTTTTAATGTGACTTAAATTTTTCTGTTTTGAAACCCAAATGGTTAAACGATTTAGTTCGAATTTAGCGAACTGTGTTTGAAATGAGATTTTAACATTCCGTTTTGTAAAATTGCTTTAAATCACTTCGGTGATCAATGTAACCTCCAAGACCTAGGCAAAACTTCTAGGCTGAGTTTTGGGGTGTTACACGTGCCCCCACGATATAGTGCTCTAGCATTCTACATTTGTTGGGTTATTCCATCTTTAACATTTAACAAATGCTCCTTACCGTCGTTTGAATCTGAATATATATCATCAATATTATCAAGGTCTTCTTATTCAATGTAATCTTTAAAGTATAGATAATCTAAATTCCACGTACAAATGAAGTTATGAAGTATACAATATGTTAGTATGATCCAACCTTTTTTTATACTATATTGAGGTGATTTTAATATGTGAATTCTTTTTTTCGAACAACAAATGTCCTCCACCACGTACAAAATAAAGCGTTCACGATCTATCTTTACTGTTTGTGTCTGGATCTATTCTCTCAAATAGTATTGTACCCCCATGATTTAGTGTAAAAAACTTTTTATATTTGCATAACTAGCATCTACCACATCATATTTGGGTTCACAATGTAAACAAAATATAACTTTGATGATAAAAACTTATATAAACTTAATTTGGAGAAATATTTATATTAGGTTATAACTGTCACACTTTTCACCCGGTCCGGTCATTGGACCTAAGTAATAGGATGCTACGAACAAATACCAAACAATTACAACAATATATATAATTAAAAATCTCAATTAATTGTCAAAAAATTCATAAATAATCAAGTTAACATGTGTTTTAGTCAATTTCAATTTAATATCGAGTTTATTGAAGGTTAAAACTAAGTGGGCAATCATTAGGGATCAAATTGAAACAAATTTAAAAAGGTAGCAAAATTTTCCATACAGTGGTCACAAAGCCATGTTTACTTGGAAAATGCCTTTTTGTTTTTTTTACTTATTGAAAATGCCTTTTTAAACAAGCTATTTTATCATGAAAAACCTATGCCACAAGTTATCAACTAAACCACATTTCGACCTACTCAAATGCATCTAAATCAAGTCAAAAACATCAATTTCAACAACTATCCTAAGTGTCTAACCAATATGCCACATTTGGCACCTCAAACAAAAAATCAAAACTAACTAAATGATCATATTCAATCATACCATTATACCTCCAATGATACCTCAAAACAATCAAACAAACATGCATTCATTCATCCATTTCAAAAATCTCATATTTTGCTTCATATCAATCATACAACATTAATATACCATTTCATTAAACATTTAATGACACATCTACTATCATCTACTTAAACATAAATAACCTTAAAGTTAATTTCATGATTTAAGCATTAAATCTACCAAATAACACCTAAACATAACCCATGCATGTCAGGCATTATTTCACATTCAAGCATCAACCAAAACATATTATATAGCATGATGCTTCCTCAATTATAAAGGAGACTAGACATATAATCCAAGCAACCAAACAAGCCATCAACAACGTGACTAAAGCCATTACATATATACATATATACATAATCTTCAAATATCAACAAGCCACAAAATGACCATTTTAAATATATAAACATTCTAGGTACATGTCAAGACCAAAAAAAATCATTCACCAACACTTAAGTTCAGAATTATTGTTGGACGTTGAACGACGATCAAAGCGCATGAAAAATAAAGCCATATGCTGAGTAACTCAGTAGTATTTCTATAATCCGAATATTAATAACTAATCTAAAATATAATGATGTATAAGTTAACATACATAATAAAATGCAATATAACCATTACCATATACCAATTAACTTATTTATTTCTCAAAACTATCACATATTTACAAATACTAGAACATGTCATATTCACTTCATATATCATTTGCTAATTAGATCATATGCTAACACATTCCATCTCAAAATTTATCATTGAATACATTTAAAGTTCATAATCATCCTTAACTTAAATGTTCCACCACTGTGGTTATGATTTCCATTTTCAATTTCTTATTAACATGACTCAAACGGATACGCAGATCCAACCAACACACCAATTTGGCACCCCATTACTGACAGATAAATTTGTGATAATAAATTGTACTCGGCGCTGACTAGTTAAGATCGGCAAATAAATGTGCCTAGAACTGGTCAATATAACCGACAAATTGAATGCCCATCATTCCCTGGCACATAGTCGTATAACCCTGAACTCTTCCTATCGTATGGCATGCCATTTATACTTGACCTTGCCCGAACAGTTAATAAGGTAACCTGTTTCTCGATTTGATTCAACCTACCAAATCCTCAATATCAAAACCAAATTTCCACCAATCCATTATCATGCATCTGTCAACATTGTCCATTTCTTAAATCAATTCGGTTCAATATATAATTCAATGTACATTATTTACATAACTATCAAATTAAGTCTAATTTTACAATTAAACATTCAATCGCATCTATTCAATTCAATTAGTATTTCACATTTCCAAGAACTAACTCACCTTATCAACTTACCATATAATGCAATGTTTTTATGTAACAATTTAAATAAATCGGATTATAGAAATATAAACTGTGAACTCTGAACTATTCGTCGACAACTTTCTATTTTCCTTTGTTTTAGGGATTCGGGTCAACCTTAGCTACATATTAAAACAACAAGACATTTTATCAAATATAAAATTAAAATTTTCATTCAAATTTTAATTTATGCAACTTTTGCATTTTATTCAATTTATTCTCTAAAATAGGAACTAACATAATTTTCACAATTTGTGCATTTTAGCCCCTATTACACAAAATCATCAATTGACTTCAAAATTTAGTCCTTTTTCACTTCTAACTTAAAAATCTATCAAATTAGTCCCTAAAGCTTTAAATATTCAACTAAAGTAACATCTTCAAATTTTAAGAATAACAAAAAGTACAACATGGGTCAACTAGCTTGAGGTACCGGAATTTCGAAAACATAAAAATTACAAGAAAAATAACTAAATTAAGTAACTAATTCGAGCTTGAAAAGTTTAAACCGTATTGTCGTACACCATTCTCCCTTTTCTTTTTGCTTCGAAAAGTCCAGGATGACATGTGAATAATATTTCTATTTCCATCAACTAATATCATCTTTTCATTTCTTTTTGTTTTATTTTATTCTTTTAACAATAAGTTAGCTAAATTTTA
>CM025147.1:25598776-25623952 GCA_013467495.1 Gossypium gossypioides | reverse complement strand
TTCTGCCTATTTTGGGCCACTAATTTGGGCCTCTATAGTTTAATCGGGTCTGGGTTTTGTTGTAATTGGACAAAAATCGAGTATTACAAATACTTAATATAATAAAAACATAAAAATAAAACAAAATCTCAAAGTTTGAACACTTTCTTCAGCTGTTGATACTACCAGAAAATGCTTTAACAATGACAGAATTTTTTTCTGTCCCAATTTTCTGTCACTATTATAGCTTATTAGTGATCAATTACTGACAGATTAGTGGCTGAGATGAAATTTAGGACTCGATCATTCACTATGACAGAATTCGAGACAAACTTGTAACAAACGTGTGATAAAAATCATATTTCATCACAATTATCATCCCAGGGTTGTAAAATTATTTTTCCACAACACTTTTTGATATAAGAAGGTTTTTCACAAAGATTAAATTTACAAATAGTGACGAATTTTTGTGACAAACATGTGACGGATTTGATAATTATTATTTTTTCAAAAAAATTAACATTGTGATTGTTAAAATTAAATATGATAGGTTGAACAATAATATTATATGGAATTTAAAAAACAAATCTATCATAAGATAGATTAAGAAAATATGTTTAAATTAAAAAAAATATCACATTATGAAAAAAAACTCACCTATTTTTTTCCCACTAGTTCTACCCTAAAATTAAAAGGCAAAGTTAAAATGCTTCCTACACCACCTCTTTCCTCCAAAAAAAAATTGAAATACAACCTTCACCTTTCCTCTTCACCGTGCAAGAACCGTAAGGCCCATTTCACGGTGTCATCTAGCATTTGTTGCCTACTAATGAGTGCGCCACTCTCCTTTGAGCAATGGTCAATGTACAAAGGTCAGTCAATGCCAATTTGCAAAGACGATGATGTCCAAGTCATGCATGGAACTTACAAAGGGTTTTTCTATACCTATTAAGAATTTTTCTACAAAAATTGCTCTCTCCTCTGCTTCTTTTCAAATCAGATCTCATCGGTGTAGAGAGATTGTGAAAAATCTCTTTTTTATTACTTTATCATAAAATGTTTTAACATGTATTTTCGCCATTTGTTTAGTGTTGCATATTTCATCATATTAGTGTAAATCTTTTTTCTATTACTTTCTCATAGATTCCTTTTAATTCTGTTTAAGTTTGAATTTCTGTTATGACCATTGCTTTTTTTTATTACTATTGTAAATGCTACATTTTGGGATTGAGTACCTCAGCCATGTTATCTCCAAGGGGTCTGTGGCCATGGACACATCTAAGGTTGGCTATGTCCTTCAATGGCCAATTCCAAGATCTTTAAAAGAATTGGGGGACTCATTGGGCTCTCAAGTTACAGTCGTAGGTTTATTTAGCACTATGGTACTATATCTTAGCCTTTAACTGAGTGATTGAAGAAGGTGGTATGAGAGTGGTCTATCTTGGCCAATGAGGCCTTCCAGCAACTTAAGTAGGCCATTTGTACAATTCCTATCCTTGTTTTGCTTGACTTCCACTCTAAGTTTTGCATTGATGTTGGTACCATGGTCAGGGAGTGGGAGTTGTAATACACCAAAAAGGAAGACATTTGGCCTTTTTTAGCAAGGGTCTTGGTGCCAAACATCAAACCTTTTCTGTATATGATAAGAAAATGTTGGTTGTCCTTTTGGATGTGAAGAAATGACATCCTTGATTGAGAGGTGTTTCCAAATCCGGATTGATCACCAAAACCTTAAATTTTTAACTGAGCAACAAACTATCACCCTTTATCAACAACGATGGGTCACTTATAAGAAAGTCACCCAAAATATGGTGGTAGATGCCTTATCAATGAGGCCTCAAGAATCTGCAACTCAGCTGGTGCAATATAATGGTTCTATATTTATTTTTTATTTATGGGGCAAGGCTCAAGATTTTTTGTTTATGTACCCTAAGCTCCACAATATATGTTTGGAAGTCTAACAATAACACTCGCATCCCAAATATTCATGGTATGGTAAGGTGCTGAGAAGAAAGGGGAAATTAGTGATTGGCACGCATGAAGACCTTAGGAAAGAGTTGTTTCAACATTTTTATAGAGAGACAATTGGAGGTCATTCAGGGTGCATTCTATAAAACATAGGTTAGCCAATATAGTGTATTGGAAAGGTTTGTCCAAGAATGTCAAGCAATGACTGACCTCTTCCAGCCCTTGTCTATTCCTGATAGGACCTGGGAAGCAATGAGTAAGGGTTTCATTGAAGCCCTCCCTGATTTAAGGGGTAAGGACACCATTTTCGTTGTCATTATCAGGCAAATACATACATTTTATAGCCATGTAACATCCTTTCAATGTTATGTCTGTGGCTCGGGAGCACTTGCATCACATCTACAAATTGCATGAGGCCAAAAAGATAATTGTCTTAGGTTGGAACATAGTCTTTGTTAGTTAGTTTTGACAAGAATTGTTTACAAGATTTGGTACCAAACTATGTAACGCCCTGATTAATTTATCACTGTTTCTGTAAATCCTAACATAAATGTGTATTTGCTTCAGTGGTTAAATGTTTTGGGTGTGTGTGTGAGGTCTTGGGTTCAAGTCCCACTTTTGGCAATTTTGTTTTATTTAATCCAAGTCTTATCTCTGTTGGGTGGGCTTATATATTATTGTTTGTAAACTCATATCAGAATGAGTCTGTTGGTTCGAGTGGTAAGGAGTTAGGGTGCTGGAGGTCTTGTGTTCGAATCCCTGCGTGAGCAGGGGTGATAGTTTTTGCTTTTGTTGACTGTGAGAGTTTGGATGAAGTTCGAAGTCTGTATAAGTGGGTAGTTATCAGTTGGTTAGTGGTAGATTTAATGGGATATTGGGGGTTTTAAATCTTTTTTTATTTTTTTATTTTTTTATTTTCTTCCCAAAAGTTTCTGACGTCAATTTTCTTTTTCTTTTCCCTTTTTGACATTTTTCCCCTTCTCTGTAAATCTCTGTTTTGTTTCTTCTTCGATTCGGTTCGTGAACCTGTCGTTCAATCGTGTTGTTAAAATTGTCGGGTTCTTCATTTGGTTTGGTAAGTAGAACTTTGTTTGTCGTCAACGTTTGGTTTTGAGATGTTAGCTATGTTAAATGGCAGCCATTATTTGGTGATTAATCGATGGAATCTGTGTTTAGGTGAAAGTTGTGAGGTAGAAAATTACACTTCAATGGCTTGATTCGAGGTTGTGGTTATTTTTGTTAGCGGTGAGCTGGTTTATGTGTAATTAGTTAAATTGTGTTAGACTCATAAAATGGTTGCTAAAAAGGTGTTGGGTATTTTCTTTTTAGGTGCTGGTGGTTTCGGGAGTGGTTTCGTTGCGAAAACGTACGAGGTCTGCACCCCTAACGCAAGGAAACTGAGTTTTGGCGAAAGTCGAAAGTGTTGTCTGTCGATGCCACACGGGCATGTGGTCAGCTGTGTGGTTGGCCGTGTGCAAGACACGGTCATGTGACTAACGAAGGTGTGGTCGTGCACAAGACACGGCCATGTGATAGTGTGATTGTGGCCGTGTAGGCTACACGGGCTAGGCCAGATTGGGCGTGCGGGCGACACGGGCATATGGGTTTTGGGCCAGGCTGTGGGGCCACATGCATGTGGGTTCATAATTCTAAAAATTCCCCTAGGGTCACACGGGCTGTTTCGATTGACTGTGGGCCTATCGTAGGGTCGGTAAGAAATAACCAAACAATGAATTATGTGATCTAATATTCTGATAGTTTGCTCTGAGTAGGACACTGATATGTATGTCTGACTGTTCTGTTTAAGTATATATGTTATTTGTATATGAGCATGTTATACATGATATTTCTGTATCTATATTCTGTATCGATGATTGGGGTGGGAATTGTATATGTGGAGGAAGTAATCTGTATGGCGATTCTTCGCCTATATTTTGGCAGCTTGACTGCACTTTATCTGTTATGTGTCTTATCGACACTATATGGTGTGTAGGGATGGGTGGGTGTTTTTAACCCCACATGGTGTGATGGAATGGTTGGAGATGGTGTGTGGAGGATAAGGGTAGGATTCTAGATATCTGTTCTGCTTCTCTGATCCGGTTATCTGCATCTGTCATGGAATTAGGTCCGAATCTGTACCTGATTGTATATGAGATTTCTGTGTATATTACATGCTTACTTCTGTTGGGTTACACACTGAGTTTACGAAAACTCACATTTTTTTGTTTGTTCTATACAGGTAATCTATAGGCTTAGGCAGACTATTGCGATGGAGTCTCACGGTGACCACAAGTTTGTAAACTATCTTTAAATAATGGTTTTTATTTCAATTAAGGATTATTTCAAAGAGTTTTGTAATTATTGGACTCTCCGAACTGTTTGGTTTTTATTTTGGTTTTGGATGCATTTGACACTTTTATTGCGATGGTTGACTAGAATCACGATTTTACGAAAACAAAGGTTTTCTAAAAATACGAACTGGATTTCCAAAATATAATGGTTTCTAAGACTTCTACTGTAAATTATGTTTTGGAAAATGAATTAATTAAATAACGCTTTCAGTAATAGTTATATAAACGAATATAGTTATAAAACTTGGATGATTTATCGAACAACTATACAAAGTTTTATCAAAGTAACACTGATTTCAAAACCCTTCTTTATAACATTCCCGAATTTGGCCATAACGTCTAGGCCAGGTTTGGGGTGTTACAAACTACATCTTTCTACATCTTATCACCCAAAATCAGATGGCCACCTAAAGTTCTCAATAGGTGCGTAGAAAACTACTTGAGGTGTATGATAGGTGAGAGACCAAGGGACTAGTTCATATGGTTACCCTTGGCTGAATGATGGTATAACACTACTCACTCATCTATTCAAACTTCCCCTTATGAGGCCCTTTATGGTCAAAGTCCACCTCACCATTTACCCTATATGGTTGGTCTCTCTACTATGGGTAAGGTAGATAGAAGGCTACAACAAAAGGAGGCAGTAAGAAGGCTTCTTCATTTCCACTTCAAAAAATCTCAAGATCGAATGAAACAGTTTGCGGATCGTAAGAAAGGTGAGAGATCTTTTGATGTAGGTGACTATGTTTATTTGAACTACAACCTACAGATAGACCACTATGAGGAAGATTTTTAACTAGAAGGTTGCAATCAAGTTATTTGACCCTTTTATTGTTGAAGATAAGGTAGGAAATGTGGCATATCCTGTCAAGTTACCACCAGGTTCCAACATCAATCCAATTTTCCACGTTTCCTAGCTAAAGAAGCATGCTGGGAAGGCCCAAAGTTAATAGCATCTGCCTCTAGTGGGCACTAATGCAGCCTTAGCCAAAGAAACAATTTAAATCCTTGAAATAGGTATAACCAAGAGAGGCAATCAAGCTGTCACTAAGGTTTTGGTCGAATGGACCAATACCTTCTCTAAGGATTTCACATGGGAGATATTACAGGATTTGTAACAGAAATTTCCCACTTTTGATCCTTGAGGACAATGATCTTTTGAAGGGTGGAGTAATTTTTATAGATGACTTTGTAGTTCTGTCTAAGTTTCAATTTCTGTTATGACATTTGCTTTTTATTATTGTTGTAAACGTGGCGTTTTGGGAGGGAAAATCATAAGTGTGAAATAGTGAGTTTAACTTTAGTGAAACGGTACGCTTAGGGTCAATAGTTATATGGTGCGTTTTGTGCACCTTGCCAACTGTGAATAATGACTCTTGTAACCGCCAAGGAATGTTGACGTTGTTTCCTTTTAGGTAAGTGTGGGAGAAAATGAAAGTTATGCGACATTGTCGTTGAATTCATTTTTGTTTCCTTCTCTTATCTTTTTCTTTGTTTTCTTCTTCTACAAGGGTCCATATCATAGAAATGTTGATGCTTTTGTTGATCTTGTTTGCTACATTAACTGAGTTCTAAATCTTGTATTAATTTCATTCATGTTGGATTGTTCTTACTGATTTATTAATTACTGCTATTTGTTTGTTTGTTAGTTCCAGTTCTGTTAAATCTCATTTTAGTTAAATCTCAATCTTGTTCTTATTAATTTCCATTGAATTTGTTCGCTATATTAATCGAGTTCTAAATATTGTATTAGTGATATTCATGTTGGATTATTCTTATTGATTTATTCATTAATGCCATTCATGTTAAATTTGTTGACTGATTTACTCGGTATATATGCACCATGCTTCCATAGTTGCTTCCATAGTTCATATATTTTGTTCTTATTAAATTTCATTGAATTTGTTTGTTATATTAATTGAATCTAAATCTTGTATTGGTGTCATTCATGTTGATTAGTTATTACTAATTTATTAATTATTATCATTCATGTTGAATTTGTTCATATATTTTGTTCTTATTAATTTCCATAGAATTTGTTTGCTATATTAATTGAATACTAAATCTTGTATTAGTTTCATTCATGTTAGATTGTTTTTATTGATTTATTCATTGTTTGTCTATTAGTTTTAGTATAATTAAATCCCAATTTAGTTAAATTGCAATATTGTTCTTATTAATTTCCATTGAATTTGTTTGTTTTATTAACTGAGTTCTAAATATTGTATTAGTGTCTTTCATGTTGGATTTTTCTTACTGATTTATTATTTATTGTCATTCATGTTAAATTTCTTGATAATCAAGATGTTCTGGACCTCATTGAAAAGGCCTGTTGGATCGTACAGACTATTGTTTGTTTGTTCCAGTTTAGTTAAATTCCAATCTTGTTCTTATTATTTTTCATTGAATTTGTTTGCTATATTAACTGAGTTCTATATCTTGTATTAGTGTCAATCATGTTGGTCACGATGTTATAGATCTCATTGAAAAGGTCTGTTGGATCTTACAGACTGTTATTTGTTTGTTTGTTAATTCCAATTTAGTTAAATCTCAATCTTGTTCTTATTAATTTCTATTAAATTTGTTTGCTATATTAATTGAGTTCTAAATCTTCTATTAGTGTAATTTATGTTAGATTGTTATTACTGATTTATTAATTATTTTTATTCTTTTAGAATTTGCTAACTGGTTTGCTTGATATTTATGCTCCATCCTTCCACTACTGCTTCCACAGTTAATATATTTTGTTCTTATTAATTTCTATTGAATTTTTTTGCTATATTAACTAAGTTCTAAATCTTGTATCAGTGTCATTCATGCTGGATTGTACTTACTAATTTATTAATTACTATAATTTGTTTGTTTGTTAAATCTCAGTTTAGTTAAATCTCAATCTTGTTCTTATTAATTTCCATTGAATTTGTTTTCTATATTAATTGAGTTCTAAATATTGTATTAGTGTAATTATTGTTGGATTATTCTTATTGATTTATTTATTGCTGATTTATTAATTATTGTCATCCATGTTGAATTTGTTTGCTCAATGTTTTGTTGTGAATTATTGATCATTTTGACTTTTCTTATTATTTGATGATTTAATGTTTTGCTCAATGTTTTTTTAAATCAAATATGACTTTTTTAACACTACTAACAAGCTGTATATAACAATTTTTTTAGTTGACAATACTCGTCAATTCAGTGGCCTCCAATGACACTATCTATCCGTCTCCTACTTCCTTTGTCAACTTCTCTGCTCCAACTTTCAGTCGTCGCCGTCGTTGTCCCACTAGTTTGCTCAGTATATATGCACCATGCTTCCCATTCTTCTTTCACAATTCATATATTTTATTCGTATTAATTTTCATTGAATTGTTTGTTATATTAATTGAGTTCTAAATTTTGTATTATTGTCATTCATATTGGTCACGATGTTCTGGACCTCATTGAAAGGGTTAGTTACATCTTACAGATTGCTATTTCTTTGTTTGTTAATTCTAGTTTAGTTAATTCTCAATATTTTTCTTATAAATTTTCATTGAATTTGTTTTCTATATTAACTAAGTTCTAAACTTGTATTAGTGTCATTCAAGTTTGATTGTTATTACTGATGTATTAATTACTTTCATTCAAGTTAAATTTGTTGTCTGGTTCGCTTGGTATATATACACCATGCTTCCATAGTTGTTTCCACAGTTCATATATTTTGTTCTTATTAATTTACATTGAATTTGTTTGCTATATGAATTGAGTTTTAATTCTTTTATTAGTGTCATTCATGTTGGATTGTTATTACTGATTTATTAATTACTATTATTTGTTTATTTGTTTGTTCCAATTTAGTTAAATCCCAATTTAGTTAAATCTCAATCTTGTTATTATTAATTTTCATTGAATTTGTTTGTTATATTAACTCAGTTCTAAATCTTGTATTAGTGTCACTAATGTTAGATTGATCTTACTGATTTATTAATTATTGTCATTCATGTTGAATTTGTTTGCTTAATGTTTTCCTATGCAGTGCTTGTCATTTTCACTTTTCTTTTTATTCGATGGTTCAATATTTTGCTCAATGTTTTTTTAGATTAAATATTATACTTTTCTAAAACTACTAACAAGTTATAAATAACAACATTTTCAGTTATCAATACTCTTCAATTCCGTGACCTCCAGCACCACTGCTCGTCTATCTCTCGCTTTCTTTATCAGCTTCTCTGCTCTAGCCTTCAGTCATTGCCATCACCGTCTCACTGGTTTGCTCGGTATTTATTCACCATGCTTCCCTCGCTACTTCCACAGTTCATATATTTTATTCTTATTAATTTCCATTGAATTTGTTTGTTATATTAATTGAGTTCTAAATCTTGTATTAGTGTCATTTATGTTGGATTTTTTGTACTGATTTATTAATTATTGTCATTCATGTTGAATTTGTTGATAATCAGGTGTTCTGGACCTTATTGAAAAGGTCTGTTGGATCTTACAGATTGTTATTTATTTGTCTATAGTTCTAGTTTAATTAAATCTCAATCTTGTTTTTATTAATTTCCATTGAATTTGTTTACTATATTAATTGAATTCTAAATATTGTATAAGTGTCATTAATGTTGGTAAAGATGTTCTAGACCTTGTCGAAAAGGTTTGTTGGATCTTACAAACTATTATTTGTTTGTTAGTTAGTTCCAGTTTAGTTAAATCTGAATCTTGTTTTTATTAATTTCCATCAAATTTGGTTGCTATATTAACTGAATTCTAAATCTTTTATTAGTGTCACTCATGTTGGTCTGGATGTTCTGGACCTTATTGAAAAGGTTTGTTGGATCTTACACTGTTATTTGTTTGTTTGTTAGTTCCAGTTTAGTTAAATCTCAATCTTGTTCTTATCAATTTTCATTGAATTTGTTGGTTGTATTAACTGAGTTATTAATCTTGTATTAGTGTCATTCAAGTTGGATTGTTATTATTGAATTATTAATTATTGTCATTCATGTTGAATTTTTTATTGGTTTGCTCGGTATATATGCATCATGCTTCCATTGCTGCTTCCACAGTTCATATATCTTCTTCTTATTAATTTACATTAAATTTGTTTGCTATATTAACTGAGTTCTAAATCTTGTATTAGTGTTATTCATGTTAGATTGTTCTTATTGATTTATTAATTAATATTATCTATTTGTTAGTTAAATCCTAGTTTAGTTCAATCTCAATCTTGTGTTAGTGTAATTCATGTTAGATTGTTCGTATTAATTTATTAATTGTTTGTTTGTTAGTTCTAGTTTAGCTAAATTTTTATTTAATTAAATCTCAATCTTGTTCTTATTAATTTCCATTTATTTTGTTTGCTATATTTAACTGAGTTCTAAATCTTGTATTAGTGTAATTCATGTTAGATTGTTCTTACTGATTTATTAATTATTGTCATGCATGTTGGATTGTTCATCATTTTGACTTTTCTTTTTATTCTATGATTCAATGTTTTCCTCAATTTTTTTAGATAAAATATTATATATTTTTTAACACTACTAACAAGTTATATATAACAACATTTTAAGTTGCCAATACTCGTCAATTTAGTGACCTCCAACGCTACTTCCCATTCATCTCTCGCTTCCTCTCTTAACTTCTCCGCTCCAACCTTTAGTTGTTGTCGTGGTCGTTCCACTGGTTTGCTCGATATATATGCACCATACATCTCCTATTGCTTCCACAGTTCATGTATTTTGTTCTTATTAGTTTCCATTGAATTTGTTTGCTATATTAATTGAATTCGAAATATTGTCTTAATGACATTCATGCTTGATTATTATTATTTATTTATTAATTATTGTCATTCATGTTGAATTTGTTGACTAGTTTGCTCGGTATATATGCATCATGCTTCCATTGCTGCTTCCATAATTCATATATTTTGTTCTTATTAATTTCCATTGAAATTGTTTGTCATTTTAACTGAGTTCTAAATCTTGCGTTGATGTTATTCATGTTGGATTGTTCTTACCGATTTATTCATTATTGTTATTCGTTTGCTTGTTAGTTTTAGTTTAGTTAAATCCCAATCTTGTTCTTATTAATTTTCATTGAATTTGTTTGTTATATTAACTGAGTTCTAAACTTGTATTATTGTCATTCATGTTGGATTGTTTTTACTGATTTATTAATTATTGTTATTCATATTGAAATTGTTGACTGGTTTGCTCAGTATATATACACCATGCTTCCACTGCTACTTCTACAGTTTATATATTAAGTTTCAACAATCTCTCTCTCAATATAAACAACAAGATTATATGTAAGAAACTCATCCTCCATTTTATTACGAAGCCTTGTTTTGGCAATTTCATCGCTGAAATGCTCTTTTTTTGTTGCAGCTGAAACAGGAAGAGTCAACAGAAGACAGATTAATCTATCAACAATAAAATATGCCTTTAACATCTGTGTCTCTGTTAATCATTGTCAAAGATTAGAAATTGTGGACAGATTCTGAAATTTCGAATGATTTGGAACATTTTGCTTATATTGTTGCAGTTGATATTTTAAGATTACTTTCTCTTACTCAGTGAAATCAAGAGGATAATATTTTTCCACTAGACAACAAATATCATCCATATTGAAGTATTTAAAGCGGCGCTAAGAATAAGAAGATCAATTGTTTGTTCACTAAATCTACTATTTAGCTCAAGAAGTTGAGAATCTATAACAACATTGAACATATCAACTTGATAATGGTGCTCTATATTGAAATCAGCTTGTTGGTATCGACCTCAATATTATACTTTTCACAAAATACTTTCACAACTTCCAACAGATTGTTCTAGTCATCTTCTCTCAACTTTTGTATCAAAGTTTTGGTGCTTGAGACTAAGTACATAACATTTACTATATCTTGGGATTTTTTCTATAGATTTTGACAAAGAACATCTATAATGCCCATTATCTCTTTCACTAGAT
Source organism: Gossypium gossypioides (assembly GCA_013467495.1). Classification (NCBI taxonomy): domain Eukaryota; kingdom Viridiplantae; phylum Streptophyta; class Magnoliopsida; order Malvales; family Malvaceae; genus Gossypium; species Gossypium gossypioides. The sequence continues at coordinate 25,612,706 of CM025147.1, read as the reverse complement.
GTAAGATAAAAACAAAATTAAAAGATGTAATCCTTTTATATGTTGCAGCTGCATCCCCATGGATAGAATAACTAGAGTCACATTCAATATATTTTCTAGAACAGAACAAGCAGCATCAAACATCCTTATTAAGCTACAAATAGAACAAAAATGAGAGCTCCAATGAGTTTCTCTAGCTCGTTTCATAGTGCCAATTTGGTTAAGTCATTTACCAGTTTCAAGTTCATCAATTGCCAACATATTTGCAATTTCAAATGCTTGGGCAGCTTGTAATTGATCATAGCCTTTACAGGAGGCACTAATTATATTAACAATGAAATTCAAATTAGAGAAAAAATTATGAATAGGAATTACATTTCGAGAAGCAACAACTAATGTCAACTAGAGTCGATGTGCCAAGCAATGAACATAATATGCATAGGGACAATCCTTTAAAAACAATTCTTGCAAATCATTTCATTCACCCCGCATGTTACTAGCACCATCATATCTTTAACCTCAGATATTTTGAACATCAAGGCAATGCCAAGAAAGAACAACACATATTTCTTCTTTCAAAGTTATTGTTGTAGTATCTTGGACATGTACAAGATCAAATAAACATTTTTTATGAATCTTTTCTCATCAACATATCTCAAAACAATAGTCATTTAATCCCTTTTAGATTCATCACATACCTCATCAATAATTATACAAAATTTAGAATCTCCAATGTCCTTATGAATCTTATGACGCATTTAATTTGCAAAAATATGTAAAATCTCCTTTTGGATCATATGAGAAATATATTTAGTATTTCTTGGAGGATTTTCCAAAACAACTTTGGCAACTTTATCATTATAACAAGCTAACAATGTAATCAATTTAAGAAAATTACCTCGATTGCTTGAATTAGAGGTTTCATCATGACCTTTAGAAGCCAATCCTTACAAAGTTAACCATCGAACAACATCATTGACGTGTTGACTCGTAAGCGGTTACCTTTTTTTTGTCTAAACTTTATGCATTGATAACCTTGTCAATGTGCCAAGATTGATTTAACAAATCTTGACAACTTTTGTCAACATTATTATGTGGAGAGCATGGATCTTGACTAACATGATTCAAGAAAGCACACATTTTTCCATCATTAACCTTTTTCCAATTATTAAAACCTTTAACAGTGAATGCATCCATTCCATGATGAACATTAGTTTTAAAAAAAGATAGCATGACAAACAATGTATTGCATCTTTAGTAGGGGAATACTCCAACCAAGGAAATTTGCAAAACCAAGAAAACTAAAATCTTCGAGGATGCTTATCACTAGAAAGTGGGTACTCAAAAAAACGTATTTAACATGGCCCCATTTCTAAATATGCTTGAATGACTTCATCTTGCTAATTAACAGGATATTCCCATATTTCAGGACGTAATGTCGAATCCCGCTCTAGATTATTAATATCAAAAGAAATATTTGGATGATCTTCACTTTCAAGTCTTGCACATTTAGAAGTATTAACTTCGATAGTTGGAGAATCTTCATAGATTACTGGTTGACTAGCATTACAAGTATCAGTATTTTTCCTCTTAAAAAAAGTATCAATTGTCTTTACCTTCTTCATTTTTTGTAATTGACTTGGAATTTAATTTTATAAATTTATAAAAGATTAAAATCTTTTGCAAGTAAAGTATGAATACAACATAATATAATGCAAGGCTACTAATTCTACCAATACAACATAATAGCATGTAGTGACCATAATTTTTTGCCATTATAATGACAAATTTTTCTTAAAAAATGTTTACATGAATGCAAAAAATAATCCATCTAATAGTAAAACATACTTAAAATGGCTTATCGAATTTGATTACGGATAAAGAGATGGGGAAAGTAGTGTGAGTGCCAAGAGTGGAGATAGCTACAAGGAGAAGAGATGGGGAAAGTAGTGTGAGTGCCAAGAGTGGGGACGACTCTTTTTATATTCCAATTTTTACTCCCCAAATTTGGCTTCTTCAAAAATATTTTCCCTTTTTTTTTATCAAGAATAACTTTTTAACTTTATTTTTAATAATATAAGTCATGATATGTATATAAAGGGAGAAATTGAAATTTCTTAGACCTTGGGGAGGCTATGGCCCCTCTGGGTCTATTAGTGGCTTTGCCACTGGTTGTTCATGTTGGATTATTCTTACTTACTTATTAATTATTGTCATTCATGTTGAACTTGTTGATTGGTTTGCTAAATATATATACACCATGCTTCCACTGTTCATATATTTTGTTCTTATTAATTTCCATTGAATTTTTTTGCTATATTAACTTGATTTTAAATATTCTATTAGTGTCATTCATATTGGACTGTTCTTATTGATTTATGAATTATTTTCATTCATGCTGAATTTGTTTGCTCAATGTTTTACTGTACATTGCTGGTCATTTTAACTTTTCTTATTATTTGATGATTCAATGTTTTGCTCAATGTTTTTTTAGATAAACTATTTTATACTTTTAACACTACTAACAAGTTATATATAACAACCTTTTCAATTGTAAAAATGGATCCCCAATGTAGCAAAACTCCTTAGTAAGCTTTGCATTTTTTATATGTTTTGTTCAATTTTGTTGATAACTTGATGTTCACTTGCACTTTAATTGTTTTGTAGGCATGTTTATGTTGTTGAAAATTTGTTGCTAATAAACTTCAATTTTCACCTGGCTGCAAAGTTGAGATTGAGGGGAACGGGCTTTGAGAATCTATTGAAGCTCACAAGCCCTTCAAAGCATTTGCTATCTTTTATAACATGAGTAGCTAATAGATATAGTGTAAAAGAAAGATGTTTTGTATTTAGACGCGAAGGTTCTATTAAACTATTTATGGGTTTATGGATATTTTGAGAATCACTAGATTATTAATAAATGGTTTTCAAGTTATAGGAAATTAAAAAAATGAAAATTTAAATGACTTGTGCATAGAGTCTTTTGACACTAACGAGTGCCTAAACACGATGAAAAGTGGAATTCGTTTGGCTTGGCTAAAAAAAAACTATGGACATTAGGATGAAAATCTTATTCTTGAAAGGTAGGAACTTGACCGCTATGTTCGAGTAGTAGTGCTCTACACCATAGGGTCTATCGTACTCCCTTCTAGTGCTAATGTTGTGGCTCTATTTTATTTAATTTTTTTAGGAGCATTGATCAATTTGGAAGTTATGCATGGAGTGCAACCATTCTAGCAACTCTACACCGTAGCTTGGAGAACCACAAATTAAAGAGACAAAATCTATTTTGCAATTTTCATTTTGTTACGGTTAGGGTAGAACTTATATTTATAGTTTCATTTGTTTAGTAGTTTTTCTCTCTATTTCATATGGATTAACATTTTATTTTTCTTTATTGTAGGTGTTTATATTGGATCACATACCGTGGGTTTCATCTTGGCTGCTCCATCCTGCCATTAAAGAAATAAATGCAATTGTTATCGCTGAAGATTAGCAAAATCATCCCAAGGACTTCCCTTTGCTGGTTGGTTGGCATGAAAGATTGATTACGCCATCTAATAAGCACAGAAGTCGCTACGCGATTATTGAATTTGATGAGTATTTCAGAAAGTTACAACCAACTAAAGTAAGTGAAGATATTTTCTTCTTTCTAATGATTTAATTTTAACTCTTGTAAATTACTTTTGTTTTTTAGTCTTTCCTATTCCAATGTTTCAAACAGGTTGAATGGACCCCATATGCTAGACTACCTGGAAATTTTTTATCTTCTCCATATGATTGTCAAGTTCTCTTGGAACATGCTTTGACATCACCTATATCTATAGAGATGGTAATTCTCCATGATCCTGGTGTCTCAAAGAAAAAGCAACTACATGTTTCTTGTCATCTTCAATCCAAGATGATTCATATCTATTCTATTCACTATAAACATGATAGATGTAAAAAAAAATTTCTAGGCGAAGACAAAAGAGAAATTGGAGCTTGGTTCCATGAAGATTTTGTGTCAGTTTGGTGTGATCGTTGACAATGTTTCTATATTGATGGTAATCAATAACTTGTGTCCCCCCGGCCCACCCCCGCGACCTCTTTTTTTTTCTTGCTTGTTGCTTCCTTTGTATTCTAACTTTTGTTTTTTAATGTTATAGATAAAGAAAAGAGGGGTTTTCAAAATCAAGAGGAAGAGATAACATCTCCAACACAAGAGCATGATGGGGAAATACGTAAGTCGATTTTTTTCTTTACATAACCTTAACATGGGGATTGTGTCTAAATGAGAGACGTGGGGACTCTCATTACAACTTGCTCTCTCCTTTTGGTAATGTTTTTTAGATATTTTCCAATCCAAATTCACTATCTAATATTACTTATTAGATTTAAGTTATTTAAATTTGTGTAGAGAACTTAGATTAACTCTTGGATATAGAGGACGATCAGTTGGGGCATCTTAACCCCATGCAGTAGTAGGATCATTAATTTGGGCATGATGACCCCATAAAGTAAGAGCAATTGATTGTTATCTCTTAGAACGACCCAGGGTTGTCTTGCCCATATGGGTAGATATACAACAAATGTACTCAGGCGAATAAGAAACCTAAGAAACCTAAGAAGAAGACTCGTCTCTATAAAGAAGTAGATTTGGAAAATATTTCTACCCGTTGGCGTAAAAAGACCATTGTGAACTCCACCCATTCTTTCCAAATCCAAATTTAGAAGAGACAATATTATTTCTAGGTTTCATCTTGAAAGAGAGAAGGTAACTAATTGACACATTTTTTTTGTTATTTTAAGAGTGTGCATGATAAGTTAATAAATGTTGGAAAATATGGTTGACTTTGTTGCGTTTATAGAAGTAGCAGGGGTGACAACAAAATGAGTTAGGTATGCACTACACTTGTGCCCATGCAATTTTTTATCTCGTTTGCATGCCCTATTTACACCACTGAATGTTTTCTATCTTGTAGGCTAGGGTAATTCCACTGCACTTGTGCCCAAGCAAAATTTTTTTCACATTTTTTTTTTGTTAAGAGTGTGCGTGATAAGTTAATAGTAGAAAATATAGTTGTATTTTCAATTAAATACAAAATTGTTACTTTTGATCATAATATCTTCAATTTCATGAGCCAATATTTTTTATTATTAAAATTGTAGCATTTTATAGTATTCTCCCTTCAACAAAGTTATAGTATTCTTCAGCGATTAGCTAGACTTAACTTAGACTAATGCTACTTAAGTTAGAATCCTCAACAGTCTAGTGTTTCAATACTTTGGGTAGTTATACTTAAGTTAAAATTCTCAAACTCAAGTACAAGTTAACTCTAGTACTTGACTCTTGCTTACAAATACAATCTGTATAAAAAAAATGACTTTTAAATCTAGTTAAAAAATGTTGAATCGGTAAATCGAAGGACACTGTAGCAAATGGGTCATTGTCGTACAAGACTTTGCAAGTGGATTATTTTTTGTTATTAATCAATAATTTTAGGTCAATTTTGAAAAAAAAACCATAAAAAAGGAATGGAAATGTATTGAAGCTAGACCTGATCATGGCTAACTCGAAAAATGAGAGAGTTTGGAAAAAAAAATAGGCTCGAAAATGGGCTTGGATAAAAATGAGGCTCGTTTTTTAAATAGGCCTAGCTTCGGGCAAGATATTTTTGGCCCCGGCCCGATCCAAATAAATTTAATAATTTTTAATTCCAAATATGCTTTTAGGTTAGAGTTGTCCATGGGTCGAGCCACCCAAATAGGCTTGAGAGCTCACTCGAAAAATGGAAGGGTTTGGACAAAAATATAGCCTTGAAATATGGGCTTCGACAAAAAATGAGGCCCCTCTTCTAAACTGACACAACAGTGAGGTCTGAGAAGTGAGAACCCGTCACCTATTGGCCACCAGCCTACCACCATCAACGGTTGTTGATAATACTCTGAAATGACATATTTTTATGTATTAATTACATATTTATTTTGAGTATGATCCTACTAATTTGAGCTATTTATAGCTTTTTATCTTGTAGGGACGAAATTGAAGGCAAAAGGAAATTTAGGGGCAAAAAGAGTGAATTTAAAGATAAAATGGGCCAGCATGCGAAATAGGAAAGAAGTGGTGTCGAAAATGCAAAGTGTGGAAGACTTGGGGACAAAAGTTCAAAGAAGAGATTTTATAAACACAATACTCTATTTAAATTTGAATTATATTAGGACTATTGTTAAAATTATAATTTAGATTTAATTTCAACCTTTATCTTTATTTATCTTTATTTATCTTTTAGAATTTAAATAAGAACAAACTAGGTTTTCTAAGTACTATAAATAGAGGATAGAGTGACACAAATTTCACTCATCTTTTCAGTAAAAGCTCCCTCTCCCAAAAAGATCTAGCTTCCATTTTTATTAAGTTTATTTCTTTTTTCCCAAAAAGCATGAGACACTAAATTCATCTAGCCAAAGGTTGTTAAGATTCCCCAAAAATGGTTCATAAGGCTTAGAATCCACACTTAGCCTTCTCAATAAATATTCATCGTTTCTCCGCACTACGGGACTGACGCTTCCGTCCATGTCTCTTCAAAAGTGATCTTTTCATCTTGTGCAAAGGCGGTCACTTTATATGTTTTGGGAAAGTTGGACAGTCAGTTCATTAGCTTACTGCGTCAGTGGTTGTCAAGCCTAAGAGACAAAATGTCGTGGCATTTGCCATTGAGAAGTGATGATCTAGTGTAAGACGGTCCCACAAAAGTGACGGTTGGCTAGAGTCAAGTTCTTCTATATCGTAAGTCTAAAATCTAAGTGGAGCTAGTGGTCATAGGCGTCCTCTTCCACTATAACTGGTTTATTCTGTTATGAGAAGGATCATCTAAAAGCCTAGGATTGAACCCAAGGAGGATCGAGATAACCGGAGGCTGGAATCTCTCCATCAAAGACTCTATTTTCTCAACTCTTTTTATTTTTACAATTTCAATTTCAATTTACACAATCTCAATTCATCCAAACTTTTAATTACGTTTTTTTATTTTTTTTCCAAGTACGCCGTTTTTCTTTGGCACGACTCTGCCAGGATCTCGAGGAACAAAAATTTGTACAAATCCAATTCCTAAAGATTTGACCCTACTTCCCTTATATTATCTTTTTCGTTATTTTATTGGGATAGGATATTTTTGGTGCTCTCAACGACGCATAAAAGTTTGGCGCCGTTGCCGAGGACTGGTAACGTACTAATCTTGTTTCTTTTATTTCTTATGACCAGATCTGCTCGAGGAAATCTTACGTTCGATTTAGAAATGGAAAAGACTGCGAAAGCTAATTGCAAGGAAATAAAACTACAGAAAAAGCAGTTAGAGGTGGTAGGGACTCAGAGTAGCCCACCGCCGAAAATAAAAGCAGGCGACAAATTTGAGTCTAGAGTTACCGAAAACCCTACTCACACACTAGAAAACAAAAGAATATGAGTCAATCCATTAGAAGAAGTGCTTAACACTAAGGTTAACGAAAACCCGAATCTAGCACATCAACCTATGGCTCAGACGATTCGACAATTGGCCGAAGCTCCTGCAGAACAACCACTGTCATACATCGCGTATCCTACTATAGATACTAATTTTGAACTAAAGTCAGGATTAATCTAGTAACTGCCAACTTTTCGCGGATTATAAAATGAAAATCTACACAAACATCTAAAAGAGTTTCATATGGTTTGTCTTAGTTTGAAACCTCAGGGCGTAATTGAGGATCAAATCAAATTGCGTGCTTTCTCTTTCTCCCTAGCAGAGGAATGGTTATTTTATCTACCTCCTGGATCTATTACAACTTGGGCTGATCTTTCCCGTTTGTTTCTCAATAGGTTTTTTCCAGCATCGTGTGCAGCTGAGTTAAGAAGGGAGATCGTTGGGATAAGGCAAAAAGATGTGGAGTTTCTTTACAACTATTGGGAATGATTCAAGAAGTTGTGTGCAAGTTGCCCACAATATGGGCTAATAAAATAGTCTCTGCTCCAATACTTCTATGAGGGCTTAAATCCCATAGGGATGAATATGGTAGATGCCGCCAGTGGAGGAGCATTGGTCAACATGACTCTCCAACAGGCAATGGACTTGATATTTACGATGGTTGCAAATACTCAGCAATTTCGAGCCAATCTTGAGCCCACCAAAAGGGTTTACCAACTAAGTATTTCAACTTTAGAAGATAAAGTTGATCAACTTATTAATACCATGAATTCCCTTTTTCCAGTAAAAACAGGATCAACCAAACCATGCGGAATTTGTGCAACACCCGAACATACAACAGACGCGTGTCCTAGTTTTTGTAATGATACTATGGCCCATTTAGATACTGTGGGGAATTTTCCTGGACCACCCCAAAGGTAATATGACCCTTATGCTAATACTTATAACCCAAGGTGGAAAGATCACCCCAACTTGAGTTATGGAGTTAACCCACAGTACAACCAGCCATACCAAAACTTTATTCCACAACAGCCGCAAGATTCAGGTACCTCTCTAGAAACCATGGTCAATAAATTAGCAGCTAATATGCTTAATTTTTAATAGAAAATCAAGGCGTCTATAAAATAATTGACTACATCAATTGAGAAAATGAACTCACAAGGGAAGTTACCATCACAAACAGAACCTAAACCAAGACAACACGCAAATGCAATGACGTTGTGAAGTGGAAAAGTACTGGAACCAAATCCTGGTAAGAATCTTGATCAAGATTCTGCCCAAAAAAAGCAGGAGAACGATGAACAGGTCCGAACGAAACCTTCATTGCCCATAATTCAACCTCCATTTCCAGGACGATTGAACCAACATCGGAGAGGTAAGGAGGAAAAATAGATCCTCGAAACATTCAGAAATGTCGAAATCAACATACCGTTGCTAGATGCCATCAAACAAATTCCGCGATATGCCAAGTTCCTTAAGGAGCTTTGCACCAACAAGCGAAAATTGACTAGAAATGAAAGAGTAAGTGTTGGTGAAAATGTATTTGCGGTGTTGCAACGGAAGATGCCAGCAAAATCCAAAGATAGGGGCATGTTTGCAATACTATGCAAAACAGGCCACTTAGGAATAAAAAAAAGCTATGTGTGATTTAGGGGCCTCCATAAATTTCAAGTCTTTTTCTATTTATAAATCACTTAACGCAGGTTTTTTGACGAAAACCTGCGTTAATTCATTCAATTAGCAGACAGGTCTATTGTGCATCCCGAAGGAGTCCTTGAGGACATATTAGTGAAAGTCAACAGACTTATCTTTCCTACGGACTTTTATGTGATAAAAATGGAAGAGGATAACGCTCCTGGGTCTTCAGACATCTTGTTGGGGCGACCTTTTCTTACTCCTGCAAATATTAAGATTGACGTGCGTAGCGGAACCCTCACGATGGATTTTGACGGGGAGATCGTAAAGTTTAACGTTTATGACTCTATTAGACACCCGAGTGAAATCTTGAATGTAAAACGTGTCGACATAATTGACTCATTAGTAGAAGAAACTTTTGAGTCACCTTATAAAGATAAACTTGAAACATTGTTTGATGATAATTTCGATTTAGGATCTATTTGTGAATCTGTTAATGAATTATTGGCTTTTACAGACACTAAACTTTTACCTTCTTTTGTGCAAGCACTAGATCTAAAATTAAAACCACTTCTTGAGCATTTCAAACACGTATTTTTAGAGAATGATGAGACCATTGCAGACTTAGAAGGGATTAACCCCTTGAAAGGCACACATAAGATTTCCTTGGAGGAAAATACGAAACCAAATAAAGAGGTGCAAGGACGATTGAACCCAAATATGGTGGATGTGGTAAAAAAAGATAATTTCCAAGCCCATACGAACGAAAGAACTTAGCTGGAACAGCCTCAACACTAGTTGGGGTATCAAGCTAACGACGTTAAATAAGCGCTTGTTAGGAGACAACCCAATTTTATTTTTATTTTTATTTTATGTTATTTATATTTTTTTTATTTTTTATTTTCTTGCATGTTAATAAAATTTATTCTCTTTTCTTATATCCAGGAATATCGACGAGAAGAAAAATTAAAATTAGAACGACATCTTGAAGGAATAGGAATAGGAGCCGCGCCGCATCCTTACCCTCCTTCCTCTCCTCCATGCGACATCAAACCTTCCCCTCCTTTCAACTATGCGTGAACGACAATGACTACATGGGGAGTTTTTCTAAATCTTTTTACTTTCACCTATATTTCTTTTTCCTTTTTCTTTCACATCGAGGACAATGTGTTTTAAGTAGGGGGAGGCATTCCTCATTATTTCTGTCATTTTGTCTGCTAATTTTACTGTTGTGTTATTATTGCTCCTGCATTGTGCTCGTTTCTGCCCACATTTATTTTTTTAAGAATATTTTGCCCAAGATTTTAATCAAAAATTGCCCACTGTTTGACCTGCGAGCATGATTCTTGTCTACTGAGTTAGTTATGAATTTGCTAGTTTGATTTCATCTCTACTGTTTTATTTCTATTAGGCAAAAAAAAAAATATGATTAATAGAGTTAAACCTATATTGCTTATAGTAAAACCAATTAAGTCTAAATGCAAAGAAGATACTTAATACAATTGCATGCTAAAGTTATGTTCATGACTATTAGGTGGTTGCTGAAACTTATTTTTGACACTTGATTGTTTTTCCTAGTCCTCTAAAATTAAAATTTTGTTTCATGATAATAATAAAATTTGATGTCTCCGTGCTTATGAGGGCAACTTAAAAACGTGACTAGCTGAGTAACCGAGGTAAGGTGCTTGGGTTGTCATCCTACTTCACGTCAAAAAGTTGTGTGACGTGTTAGGTAAAACTCCGCTAACCGGAATTAAACAAAATTATGATAAATATGTTGGGCTGAGTAACCGGGGTGGGGTGCTTGGCTATCATCCCTCTTTGCGTCAAAAGGTTTAATATATTCTTAAGAAAAAATATATATAAATATATTAAATTAGGAGTATGTTGGGCTGAGTAACCGGGGTGGGGTGCTTGGCTGTCATCTCTCTTCGCGTCAAAAGGTTTAATATATTCTTAAGCAAAAAAAAAGAAGAAGAAGAAGAAGATGTATTAATAATAAAATTTCATTTGAGGACTAAAGGTGGAAACAAATAAGGTGTCTTGGTAAGTTTAGTAAATTACCAAATTTTCATGAAATAATCCAAGTCGATTTTGATTTTTGTGTGATTAAATTGGAATAATTTTTTCGGTTTTACTTAAAGCAATCTAAAGGTTCTCTTTATTTTTCATATGCATTATGCCTAATTTTTATAAAACCTTGGGGTGATATTTCTTTCTTAGTAAAAACTAAATTTCACAGTGGATAGAAACCATAATTGAGGACAAGCATGGGCTAAGTAATGGGGAATTTGATAATATTCTGGAATGACATATTTTTATGTATTCATTACATATTTATTTTGAGTATGATCCTATTAATTTGAGTTATTTATGGCTTTTTATCTTGTAGGGACGAAATTGAAGGCAAAAGGAAATTTAGGGGCAAAAAGCGTGAATTTAAAGATAAAATAAGCTAGCATGCGAAATAGAAAAGAAATGGTGCTGAAAATGCAATGTGTGGAAGACTTGGGGACAAAAGTTCAAAGAAGAGATTTTATAAACACAAGACTTTATTTAAATTTGAATTATATTAGGATTATTGTTAAAATTATTATTTAGATTTAATTTCAACTTTTATCTTTATTTATCTTTATTTATCTTTATTTATCTTTTAGAATTTAAATTGAAACAAACTAGGTTTTCTAAGTACTATAAATAGAGGATGGAGTGACACAAATTTCACTCATCTTTTCTGTAAAAGCTCCCTCTCCCAAAAAGATCTAGCTTTTGTTCCTTTCATTTATTCAATAAAATTCTATTTTTATTAAGTTTATTTCTTTTTCCCAAAAAGCATGAGCCACTAAATTCATCTAGCCAAAGGTTGTCGAGATTCCCTAAAAATGGTTCCTGAGGTTTAGAATCCGCACTTAGCCTTCTCAACAAATATTCATCGTTTCTTCACACTACGAAACTGACGCTTCCGTCCATGTCCCTTCAAAAGTGATCTTTTCATCTTGTGCAAAGGCAGCCGCTTTGTATGTTTTAAGAAGGTTGCACAGTCGGTTCGTTAGCTTATTGCGTCAATGGTTGTCGAGCCCAAGAGACAAAATGGTGTGGCATTCGCCATTGAGAAGTGATGATCTAGTGTAACACTGTCCCACAAAAGTGACGGTTGGCTAGAGTCAGGTTCCTCTATATCATAAGTCTAAAATCTAAGTGGAGTTGGTGGTCGTAGGCGTCCTCTTCCACTATAATTGGCTTATTCTGTTATGAGAATGATCATCTAAAAGCCTAGGATTAAACTCAAGGAGGATCGAGATAACCGGAGGCTGGAATCTTTCTATCAAAGACTCTTTTTTCTCAACTTTGTTTATTTTTTAAATTTCAATTTTAATTTACGCAATCTCAATTCATCCAAACTTTTAATTCTGTTTGTTTTATTTTTTTTCCAGGTATGCTGTTTTTCTTGGGCACGACTCACCCAAGATAGCGAGGTATAGGAGTTTGTGCAAATCCAATCCCTGAGGATTTGACCCTACTTCCCTTATACTATTCTTTTAGTTATTTTATAGGGATAGGATATTTTTTATGCTCTCAATGGCACATCAATTGTCTTTACTAGTCACCATCGATCAACTACTTCCCTCCAAGTTAAGATTGAAGTAAAAGATTGAGACTCACGACCGATCTTGTTAATGATCTCTTTAATCGTTTCCACTGTCATTTACAAGAAATAAAGGTATAGATGATTTTTTATTTTTTGAAGTGTCGCCATTGTTCACTCAACTACAGAGCAGAGATTGAGGGGAACGACCTGAATACATGTCTAAATAGTTAAATTTGTTACCCCCTAGCATTCTCCTATTATGTTGATTTTCAATCCATTTTTCCCCCAAATTTCTAAATCCCTAACCCTACCTTCTCCACTCCACCTGTCCAACATCCACCGACCACCAGCCACTGGCCACCACCATCATTCGCAATCAGGTGAAAATTGAATTTTCTTGGCAACATATTTACTCTTGTTGACATATTGGGTACTTAAGGTGGTTCTTATTGACTATAAATCTAGTTAAAATCATCCGATTTAAAATATGAGCAAATTTAATTTTAACTCGATTCTAAAATATTTTAAAGGTTATTTAAATTTAATTTCAAAAAGAGATAGACCTAACATGCAAATAGACCAAAAGTTTAAATTTGTTGCCACCAGCAATCACGTCACTCCTTTTTTCATCCAATCTAAAAAGGGTAATTGCTTCATTAGGTCCCTGAAAGTTTTATATAATCACACTTCAGCCTTGTGCTGCCAATGGCAACCGCGACACTCAATTTTTTTTTTAAAAAAAGTTGATGATTACTCAATAATGATAGGGTGTTGCCGCCAATGGCAATGACATCACCGAGGGACACTATAGTAAACAATTCATTTTCATACAAGAAGTGGGTCTTTTTTTTGATTAATCAATAATTTTGGATCAATTTTGAAAAAAAAAAGCCAAAAAAGGAATGGAAGTGCATTAAAACTAGCACTAATCATCGCTTGGCTCGAAGGCCCACCCAAAAAATGAGAGGGTTTAGACAAAAATATAGGCCCAAAAATGGGCTTAGACATAAAATTGCCTTGGGTAGGATATTTTTGGATCGGGCCTAGCGCAACCAGAATAAATTTAATATTTTTTAATTCCAAATTTGGTTTTAAGCTAGAGTTGTCCATGGGTTGAGCCACTCGAATAGGGCAAAAATATAGTCTCGAAATATGAGCTTGGATAGAAAATGAGGCCTATTTTCTAAATCGGCTGGGCTTCAAGAAAGTTGTTTTTTTCTTGGGCTTGGTCCAAATACATGTCCAAAAAGTTAATTTTGTTACTCTAAGCCTTCTCTTTTTTTTT
>CM025147.1:25534548-25546976 GCA_013467495.1 Gossypium gossypioides | reverse complement strand
AAAAAAAAACAGGAAACATTGAACTACTCTTTTAAGGTTTATTGGAAAAATCATCACCAGTCAAATTTCAATTAAAAAAAGGTACAATTTTATTTTTATACTATTGATCTATAGTTTAATCTCTTTTCTCTTATATGATGTTCTTGATATATGATTTATATACTGAAACCATTAGGCAGTCAACACATTTTCTTTTAGGTTTGAATTGGGAGAAATTACAAATTCTCGTTGCATTTACTCGACCGGAGAAGAATTCTAACTGATTTGGTTAGGTTTCAACAAATCTTTGTATGTTCTCTCTTAAACCTCTATAAATTTTCTTTTTCTCTGAATTATTTAATGGCTTCAAATGAAATTGGAGTTCTATTACTCATAATATCTTAATTATTACATTATTATGTAAGATATATCGGTTGAGTAAAAGGATTTATTTACCAGTGAGAGTAGTATTCTAGTTCTCTTATTGCTTTGAAGACATAGAAATTTATAAACTGTTAATTTTCTATTCATTCTTTCTTGATGAATTTTTTGAACTATATTTTTATTGAAATTTAATATTTGGAACTCTTGTTCTAAAATATATTTATATAATAATTAATCAAAGGTATTTCCACCTTGAGCTTAGTTTAACATTGCAGGAGAGTTCTTAGTTTAGCATTGCAGGAGAGTTCTGAAATTTTGGTTTGAGAAATTACAATAAAAAATTAGTAACTTTTAAAATCAAATTCATATTAAAATTACAAATAAAATAGATTTTTATGTTGCTTCCACTGAAATTATGTATTTGTTGTGCATACACTGTTATATGTCTAAAGTCCCTTTATTTTGTGTACTAAAATGTTAAGTTGTTTACATGGGTTTGAGGGTCTTAAATATCAGCAACCACCATTAAGTCCCATTGAAATTATGTATTTGTGGTGCATCATTATTATAAATTATGTTATTACCTTTGCCCTTAGCATTTGCCCACTATTTTTTCATCATTAAACACTTTGGAAGGTGTTGAAACTTGGAAGCAGGTTGTAATAGAATATCAATAGCTCATTTGTGATAAAATTTGGACATGCTATCTGACTTTGTTTTGAGGAGTTAATGACCTTGGATACTGGTGCATTGCTGCCTAGACAATGTTCACATTTATGTATACCATAGAACACCATTGGCTAATGATAAGAATGGTTAAGTAATGGTCAGTCGACTTGAGTTGAGAAACTTGGTGATCAGGCAACATAGTAAACTACTAGGGAGCTGATATTCTCATTTGGGTTTTTGATGTATATTTGTATAGTTGAATAATGAGCAAAATACTTTAAAATTTATTGGTTATTTTAATATAGTTGTTGCATGTTAAGTAATTTAATAATCAAAACTGAACTTCAATTTAGATTTCTCTATGTTTATTGTTATATGTGAAACTATAAATCATGAGGAAGAGACTAACAAATAATAGAGTAGCATTAACTCTTGTTTCTACTAAAATCAATCTATTTTAAAAAATATAAATATCAAATTAAGGTCTTTTTAACACATAATATAATATAATATCAAAAAAATATCTCATTAAAAAATTAACTTGATAAAAAAATATTTAGTTCTAGCAATATGCATTTAAATGCTACTCTCCTTCTATCCAATTAAAATTTAACTTGATAAGCTCAAATTTAGTCTTAGTTGTATGCATTCAAGTGTTGCTCCCTCATCAGCTATTACAGTATAACATAATGGCATGAAAAACTGGTAAAATAACATATTATGAATTTGAAGATCTTTAAAATAAATAAAAAATTTCAATAGTATTTTTACCGTATATGATTGATGACTGAAATTCTGAGACATGTTGAATCATGGTATCAAATGAGAGAAATTTATTGGGTGAGATTCCCTGTAATATTTGTACATAACATATACAAAAAAAGAAATAGTTAATCCCTTAACGTTTTATTCAATCAATACATAAATGCCTAATTAATTTACCCTTAAAGTATTATCTCCTTGATTGAATGGTATTGGATCTGTCATTGTTGATGTTAAAATCATATCCTCCCCTCTAAATAAAACGAAACATAAAAAGAAGTTAATATAATCAAATTAAACGATTCAAATTTGAAATATATACTCAAAATAAATTCATACATACCTTAATCGTTTGTTAACAATACATGTACTCCTTGTATGTCCAAGTTGCTTGCACACACTACACTTTTTTTTTCTTGTTGAATGATTTTCTCTTGGATTTTTTTGTCTCATGAATTTTGGTCTTCCTTTGGTCGGAAAATGTAACGGATCTTTTAAAGGAATGATATTTGACAAAATTTGTTTATCTTGAAATTGAGTTGTGTGTTCTAAACTACCGTCCTCTAAAGTTGTGTCATTTTCACCATCAAACATGGACAAAAACTTTTCATGAACTTTTTTCAAAGCCATAGAAAGGTGTTCATATTCCTTACACGATTTTGATCCAATTTTAGAGATTTCCAAAAATTGCACCATTAAACTATTTCACATAGAAATTTTAAAAGGTTGTCTTTCAACTTGTATAACATCTCCAAAATTTCCATCAACTACTCATTTTATAGCTTTCATTGTCCATCTTTCTAAGACGTACTTCGCCCAAATATGACTGTACATGCCATACCCGGCCTAGACATTATGGCTGAATCTGGGAATGTTATGAAGAAGGCTTTGAAACTAAACTTATCACGTTAAAAACCTCGTATAATATATTGCTAAAAAGGGGTCCATATTTTATAAAACATATACGGTAACATATTCATTACTAAAATTGTCGATAGTTTGTTCTTTCAGAAAAACTTAATTTGCAGCAAAAATCTTAAGAGTCATTATATTTTGAAAATCGAGTTTGTATTTTCCAAAACGTTTGTTTGCGAGGAACCATTATTTCTGAAAAATTGTTTGTTGTGCGTCGTAGAAAACATAATCAAAACCAATCACCAAAAAAAAAAAACCAAAAGAAATCAAAAAGTCCGAAGAGTCCCAAAATTACAAATCTCTCAAGAAAAAAAAACCCAGAAATTTAAATTAAACCATTAATTAAAAGATAGTTTCCAGACTAGTGCTCACCGCTGAGCCTCCATCGCATCGACCTGCCTATGTCTGAGAATTACCTGAACAGAACATACAAACAGATGCGAGTTATCAAAACTCAATGCGTAACTTAACAGAGACATACATACACATAAACTTAGATTTCTCATATAGCAGATTAGATACGGACATAAGTCCTTAGCAGAATCAGATAATAACAAAGTCATATAGATATGCAAATTCCTACCCCATCCTCTAGACACCAACTTCGACCATTCCAACACACCACGTGAGGTATAAAACAACCACCCATTCCTACACACCATATAGTGTCCATACGACACTTATCAGAATAGTTTGCAGCCAAGTTGCTAGTATATGGGCGAAATGTCGCCTTAGAGAATACTTCCTCCACATATACAAATCCCACCCCATATAAAGATACAGATAACAGATAAACAGATATAACAGAATTAACATGTCCCGCATGCTCAGATACAGATATCATACATATTTATAAAAAATAGTCAAATCATATATATCAGTTTTCTTAATACTCAAAACAATCTATCAGAATAGCAGATCTCATGCAATAGGGTTTGGTTTGTCCTTACCGACCCTACAGAAGGCCTACAGTCGATCAGAATGACATGTACGACCCTAGGGAGAAATTTAAAATTTTGGGCCCACATGCCTGTATGGCCCACACGGCCTGGTCCACAGCCCAAATGCCTAAATCGGCCTAGGACATGTGACCCACACAGCCACACACTCACCCATCACACGGTCGTGTGTCACACACGCTTGTGTAGCTCGACAGGCCACTTTTTCGGCTTTCGCTGAACCTTGTTTTCTCGCGTTTTCGTTACACACCTGGTTCGATTTCAACGAGAATGCAATCACAGGAATCCCGAGACCTAAATATGCCAAATAAAACGATTAATTACAACAATTAGGCATGAGATAGCCAAGAATCAAACTCATTAAAACACCAACACTCTATACTCTTACCGATTAAGAAACCGCAGTCACACGAAACTACGGTGTTGAAGGAGCGCCCAATGTCTCACAACCTTCACCTAAACATAGAACCAATTAATGACGACTACAAATTAATCAACACCACTAGCATCCCATAATTCCAAAATTAAACGAATAAAGAACCATTACCCTTACCTATGACGCACGAAATTCTAGAAGCCAAAAAGTAACCACACAATTGCCAAAAGTCGAATAGCAATAGGGTAGCAAAAGAATAATTAAAAAAAAATTTACCTAGTGCCCAAATTGGCAATAGCGTAAGAAGTGAGAAAGAAAGAAAGAAAGAAAATAATAATAATGAAATCAAGATAGAAAGAAAATGTAAACGTGGGTTGAGGGAAAAAGTTTTGTTTATTTTCTTTTTTTCTTTAAAATAAATTAAAACTTAAAATTTTAAACCTACACAACTACCCACCTCCTATCCCTATAATCAAGCAACAGATATCCCCCCCACTCCCAGAGTTAAACTTTAACTTAAATTCTACTAAACAACACAACCAAAAATTACTTAGAAACAAAAACTCTCCCTAAGACTCAATTCCACGACCCACCCTTCACACACCAAGGCCTTAACCACTGAAGCAAGTATTTAACTATGACGAATTTTATCAAAATAAGAATTAAATCTTTGGGGCGTTACAACTCTACCCCTCTTAAAAGAAATTTCGACCTCAAAATTTACATGATTGAAATAGATGCGGAAACTGTTGATGGATAGAGACTTGAGGTTCCCACGTGGCTTATTTAGTGCCATGATTCTGCAATAGAACCTTAACTAACGAAATAGACTTCCTCCTTAGAATTTTTACATCTCGGTCCAAAATTTGAACCAGCTCCTCCTCAAATGTCAAATCTGGTCTAACCTCAATCTCCTCAACAGAAACAACGTGAGATGGGTTAGACCGATATCGCCTCAACATAGAGATGTGAAATACATCATGGATACAATTTAATTTCGGAGGTAACTCTAATTGATAAGCGACCAGTTTCACACGCTTCAGAATCTGATACAGCCCAATGAACCTAGGGCTCCACTTGTCCTTACATCCGAATCGTAGAACCTTCTTCCAAGGAGATACCTTAAGGAACACGTAATCCCCCGCAGAGTACTAAATGTCCCTTCTTTTCATATCTGCGTAAGACTTCTGTCTATCAAAAGCCACCTTAAGATGATCCTGAATCAGTCTAACTTTGTCTTCAGTCTCAAAAACCAACTTAGGATCCAAAATCTATCATTCACCTAACTCAGTCCAACACTTACGACCATACAGAGCCTCGTAAGGTGCCATTTGAATGCTAGATTGAAAAATATTATTGTAGGTAAACTCAGCTAAAGGCGGGGAATCTTTCCAACTTCCTCGAAAATTAATTACATAACTCTAAAGCATATCCTCCAGTATCAGAATCACCCTCTCAGATTGACCATCGGTCTGAAGATGGAACGCAGTATTGAAGTCCAATCTTGAACCCAAAGCCTCATGAAGTTTTTTCCAAAACCGAGAAGTGAAGCGATGATCCCTATTAGAAATTATCGAAACCGGAACCCCGTGAAGTCGCATAATCTTAGAAATGAAGAGCTTGGCCAACTTCTGTAGTGAATAATTTGTCTGAACAGAAATGAAATGGACAGACTTGGTCAACTGATCCACGATGTCCCATACAGAATCCTTCTTAGTAGGTGTTAAAGATAACCTACTAACGAAGTCTATAGTTACACATTTCCATTTCTATAAGGAAATCTTAACGACTTGGAGCAAACCCGAAGGCAACTAGTGCTCAATCTTAGCCTACTGGTACGTTAAACAACGAGAAATAAAATATGTTACCTCTCGTTTCAAACCCGGCCACTAATACAGTTCATGGAGATCCCAATATATCTTATTTCTATTGGGATGCATAGCATAAAGGCTACTAGGTGCTTCCCTTAGTATAGACTGTCTCAAATCGGAGTCGTTCAGTACACAAACTCGTCCTCGAAAACACTGAACCCCATCATTATTCAGCCCAAAATCAGATGTACTACCACTCTCTACTTGACGAAATCGCAGAATTAAAGAATCATCCCCCAACTGCTTATCCTAAATCTGATCAATCCAAGTGGGCTTAACTTGCAACTCGGCTAACAGACTCCCATCCTCAAACAGACTTACGCGAGCAAACATCTCCCTCAAATCAGACATTGCTCTACAACTAAGCGCATCGGCCACCACATTAGCCTTACTGGGATGATACTCTGTTGTGCAGTTATAATCTTTAAGTAGCTCAAATCATCTACGCTGCCTAAAGTTCAACTCCTTTTGAGTAATGAGGTACTTATGACTCTTGTGATCGGTGTAGATGATACACATTTCACCATACAAATAATGCCTTCAAATATTTAAGGCAAAAACCACGGCAACCAACTCGAGATCACGTGTCGGATAATTTCCCTCGTGTGACTTAAGCTGTCGAGATGCATAAGCCACAAACTTACCATCTTGCATCAGAACACATCCCAACCCGATATGCGACGCATCACTATAAACCACAAACACCTTGCCAGATTCAGGCTGTATCAGAATAGGAGCCCAAGTCAGAACAGACTTGAGCTTCTCAAAACTCGATTGTTCCTCATTAGCCCAAAAAAAGGAACATTTTTGCGTAGAAGCTGAGTTAGAGGAGCTACAATCAACGAGAACCCCTCAACAAACCTCTGATAATAACCCGTAAAACTCATAAAACTACAGATCTCAGAAACATTCTTAGGCTATTTTCAATCAAGTACAACCTCAATCTTTCTAGGATCAATTCGGATTCCCTCGACAGAAACCACGTGCCCTAGAAATGTTACTTCTTTTAACCAAAATTGACACTTGCTCAACTTAGCGTAAAGCTATTTCTCCCGGAGTATTTGAAGAACTACTCTAAGATACTCATCATACTCATCCTCGATCTTAGAGTACACCAGAATATCGTCAATAAATACTAAGATGAACTGGTCTAAATATAGTTGGAAAACCCGATTCATCAAATTCATGAATACAGCCGGAGCATTCATCAAACCAAAGGGCATAACTAGGAACTCGTGATACCTATAACGAATCCTAAAAGTCGTCTTAAAAATATCAAGTTTTTTGACCCTAAGCTGATGATACCCGGAACAGAGATCTATCTTTGAGAACATTAAAGCCCCACGAAACTGATCAAACAGATCGTCTATCATCGAAAGTGGGTACTTATTCTTCACTTTTAACTTATTCGACTGTCGGTAATTGATGCACATCCTCATGTAGATGTCCTTTTTCTTTACTAAAAAACCAGTGCCCCCCACGGAGACACACTAGGACGAATGAACCCACGATCTAGAAGCTCTTGAAGTTGAGCCTTAAGCTCCGTAAGCTCCTTTGGTGCCATTCGATAAGGAGCAATGGACACCGGAGCTATACCCGGTAGAAGCTCAATGCCAAACTCAACCTCTCGATTCAGAGGTAAACCCAGTAACTCTTTGGTAAAAACATCCAAAAATTCTCTCACTGTTTTAATGTTCTCAACAGAAGAGTTTTCGGAAGCTGAAACACTTATGTAAGCCAGATATGCTTTACACCCTTTCTGAACCAGTTTTTCAGCTGATAGGGCGGAGATTATGTTAGACAAGTAATCCCGACGCTCGCTAATCACAATAACCTCCACATCATTCCCGATTCTCAGAACTACCCTCTTAGTCGCGCAATCCAAGTTGAGTCGGTGCTCTACTAACCAGTCCATACCCAGAATCAAATTGAACTCCCCAAATGGTAGGTCCATCAAATTTGCCGGAAACACCACCCATTGTATTTCCAGCGGTACATTTCTATACAGTCTATTTACCCAAACCGGCTAACCCAGCAGACTCAATACAGAAATCTCACTCGAAGTACTCTCAATAGTAATCCACAAGTTTCCAAAGATAGAACTAGCTACATACGAGTGTGTTGGCCCTATGTCTATCAATGCAACATATAGAACATCATAAATAAGAAACGTACTCGTAATCACATTAGGGGCATCTCTATCCTCGTAGCGTCGTGCAATATATACTAGTGCAAGCTGCCTCACCTCAGTCTGATTAGCACCTCTGCCCAGTGCTCTCTGTCCTCTGCCCAAACCATTACCATATCTGGCCAGACCACGGCTCTTAGGCGGCTACTGTACTGCCCTCTAAGGTTAGACAAAACCCAGAACTAAAGCTTGCATCTGATCTGAATGTTGTGAGCACTCTATAATACGATGATCTATCGACCCATAACTCAAACATGCCCCCAATCTCCTCCAACACTCGCCCAGATGGCGTCTACCATAGTCACTGCATGGCTGAACCCAAGTTGGAGCAACTAGAACTCCCACTATGGAAGGCCCATCAGGTCTGACACGTTTCTTAGGCCTTTGAGTAGAATTAGAGGGCTCCGAATCCCTCTTATTCTTGCCTCTCTCATGATCCCTATTCTGGCGCTCAACGCGCTTAACCTTTTCGGTGATCTTCGTATTGTCTACCAAAACGACAAACTCCTGCTCCCTCTGTGGAGTAATTAGAACCCTTAAATTGTTCCTCAGACCATCCTCAAAATGTATGAACTTTTTGTATTCTGATGCTACCATCCCTCGAGCGTAGCGGCTTAACCTCAGGAATTCGGCCTCATATTCGGCCACAATCCTATCTCCTTGTGTGAGATTCATGAACTCATGCCTGCAAGCATCCATAAAACTCAGTCCCACATACTTCTTCTGGAAGGCGGTCTTGAAATAATCCCAAGTAAGACAACCTAATTGAGTACCCTCCACAACCGATAAACACCACTAGTATGCCTCATCACGAAGCAAAGAAACTGCACCCTTAAGTTTCTGCTCAGGTGTGCAGTCAATATCATTTATTATTCTCTTGGTGGCCTTCAACCAGTACTCGGCCATGGTAGGGGCGACTCTAGTGACGTCCCTAAACAGTTTAGCTCCATTAGACCAGAGTCGTTCAGTTACTGACCCACGGCCCCTAGATCTAAAATAAGGTCTAGGGATACTCTCCAAAACTCTCAGCATGGCTTGGGACAATGTGTCATCCCTAGCCGAGCGACTTTGAGGCCCGATCTTGGCAGTAGGTGTACCCGATGTCTCGCTCGTATCCAAATTTAGCATATTGCCCAGTGAGGAAGACTTAGCTCGATTCCCCCTACTGGGCCCGCCGCGTTCACGAATACCACGACCACACATTCCATGAGCTTTTATTATAATTACTGTTTTATCAACATTACAAAGTTTTATGTGTAAGTTCTAATGTTTATTAGCATGTGTTTTATACTTGAAATATTTATCAAAAGTTTCAGAAATCTTTCAGAAGTCTCAGTTTCTAACTAACTCAGTGCAATTTCAGAAAGTTCAGAGTTTTCTAACTACAATATTTCTAAGTTTAGAAGTACTTACACTATCACCGCGGAAGACTTGGATTACCACATACTTACTAAAAAATGAAACAAATTTTGTTTGAAATCAAGTTCTTCTACAAATAAAATTCTGAACCTAAAATTCACAGCCCGATTTTTGTAACCTGACTCTAATGCCACTAAATGTAACACCCCATACCCGGCCTAGACGTTATGGTCGAATCTGGGAATGTTACGAAGAAGGGTTTGAAACTAAACTTATCACGTTAAAAACCTCGTATAGTATATTGCTAAAAAAGAGTCCATATTTTATAAAACATATCTAGTAACATATTCATTACTGAATTTGTCGATAGTTTGTTCTTTCAAAAAAACTTAATTTGCAACGAAAATATTAAGAGTCATTATATTTCGAAAATCGAGTTTGTATTTTCCAAAATGTTTATTTGCGAGGAACCGTTATTTCTGATAAATTGTTTGTTGTGCGCCAAAGAAAACATAATCAAAACCAATCACAAAACAAACCAAAAGAAATCAAAAAGTCTGGAGAGTCCCAAAATTACAAATATTTCAAGAAAAAAACCAAAAATTTAAATTAAACCAAAACTTAAAAGACAGTTTCCAGACTAGTGGTCACCTCTGAGCCTCCATCGCACTGACCCGCCTATGTCTGAGGATTACCTGAATAGAACAGACAAATAGATGTGAGTTTTCAAAACTCGTTGTCTAACTTAACAGGGACATACATACACATAAACTCAGATTTCTCATGTAGCAAATCAAATACGGACATAAGTCCTTAGTAGAATCAGATAATAACAGAGTCATAAAGATATGAAAATTCCTAACCCCATCCTCTAGACACCAACTTCGACTACCTCAACACACCACATGGGGTTTAAAACACCCACCCATCCCTATTCACCACATAGTGTTTATACGACACTTATCAGAATAGTTTGCAGCCAAGCTACCAGTATATCGGTGAAATGTCGCCTTAGAGAATACTTCCTCCACATATACAAATCCTACCCCATATGCAGATACAGATAACAGATAAACATATATAACATAATTAACATGTCCCGCATGCTCATATACAGATATCATAAATATTTATGCAAAACAGTCAAATCATACATATCAATTTTATTAATACTCAAAACAGTTTATCAGAATAGAAGATCTCATGCATTAGGATTTGGTTTGCCCTTACCGACCCTACGAAAAGCCCACATTCGATCAGAACAACATGTGCGACCCTATGGAAAATTTTAAAATTTTGGGCCCACATGCTCGTATGGCCCACACGCCCAAATTGGCTCTATCCATGTGGCTCACATAGACTATCCCACGGCCCAAATGCCCAAATTGGCCTAGGCTGTGTGACCCATACAGCCACACACTCACCCATTATACGACTGTGTGTTGCACACGGCCAGGGATATGCCCGTATTGTGTTGATGTTCGTCGAAACCACCAAAAATAATTCCTACAAAATAACTCTAAATAGTAGCAAAGAATGGTAATAGGTTCGAGTCCACAGTGATTGGTATTATAATCAACTTTCGCGTTTAACTTGTGATAAAAATTTCTGCGGTGTTGATAGTTGTGGCAATAGTCATACCTTCGACTCCAACGAACCTGTTAAAAAATAGACAAATTAATCAGGAGAGTTTGAAATGTTTAGAAATCAAACAATTGAAATAACATAAATAAAAAATTAAATAAAGTAGAAATAAAATTAAATTGGGAAATAAATTCAGATTTTGTAAATAGTGATTATAAGTCTTAGCCCTAGACTTAGTGGATTCTGGATTTAGAATCGATCCTCGAACATAAAATTTCTCCTCCAAATAATAAGCTGGTTATTGCAGTTAAGAATGTCCTAACCGCTAATTCTTCATCTCGTAGCTGGTCTTTGTACTTCCTGCAAACCAACACTTACCAGTTATGTAACTGAGATACACGAGTTCCCGATTCTATATTCCAGTAGCCTTGTGCTCTAAAGAACCCAACTCGAATTAACAGCCTCAACCGCGTGAGTCATTTAAACCCGATCACTGCTCCATTGATTTGTTCTCGGAGATCCAAAACAGCACGGCAGACTCGTTTCCCCAACTGTCTACAAACATGAATCCAACCCAATGTGTACTTTTTAACTTGAAATCGAGTTAACTTTAAGGGATGAGTTGTCAATCCTGATGCTTAGGAAAAATGTGAATACCGATTGGAAGGATTTTAAGTACGGATATGCATCTTATGATTCTTGCCTAGAAAGAATACCTGCCTAATGCTAAGTTAGAATTTAGTGAAGCATGAATTTAATCATGCTTTGGTTGGCTATGGAGTGGATTTGAGTGAAAATGTGGAAGTTTGGAAGGGAAGGAACTTGGAAAGCAATTAAACAGATTTTTGCAAAAACAAGGAAATGGAAATGGGGTAGCAGTATGCTACTGACGCATAAAATTGGAAAGAATGGAATAATTCTTATTTAATTCCAAATGAAAATCAAGTGTAAAACATAATGTGTCTTTTCCAAGACACCTTAAAGTCATATTTATATACATAACATTTACTAAATTTGGCTTTACCACTCAACACATAATTAAAATAAAAAAAATCAGATTTTTTTCTAATTTTGGCTTTTACAAAGTCAAAAGAATCTGATGAGCCTTTGGCTATTTCCACATTTTTTATTCGGCCTCACTTTATTGACTGTGTTGCAAATTGGTCCTTTTCTGCTCATTTTTTACTCATAGCATCCCAATTGCATCCTTGACAAGATTAAAACATAAAATCATTGATTCAGCAGGGATCAATTCAAAATTAACCGAATTAAACACAAAAAGTCATGCAAATTAACTTGTTATCAAATCCCCTTACTTAGCTCATGCTTGTCCTCAAGCATATTGTACTTTTAAACATTAGAAATTATTCTACAATTTATTA
>CM025147.1:25487269-25503938 GCA_013467495.1 Gossypium gossypioides | reverse complement strand
TTTTGTTTGAAAGGTTACATATATATATATTTGCTCTCTTTGAGTTGTGAATATAGGATGATTGAAAAAAGTGCTAAATGTTTAATGGTTTATTTGAATTAAATAAGAGCTGGGGTTTTATGATTAAGTGCATGAACTATGGTTTAAAAGTAGATACTCTCCATTGGGCTAGAATATTTTGTTAGTTTCTAGAGATGGAAGGTTTTAAGAAGATTAGGCTGCTTAATTATCACAGTTACCAACTATTTGCTTCTTCCTTTTGTTTTTTTTAAGATAAACCGAGCTTTAATCAATTTTTCTTGAATTTTTTTCTTTAATAAAATGACAATCTATTTCTATATGCTTAGTCCTTTTATGATGTTTTATATCTTTTATCCCAACTTCTTTGATCGAACTAGTTATCTATATTATTTCTGTAATTGCTATTGTTGGAGAGAAAAAAAACTCGGTTTAAAAATAGTTTTATTGTGCAATGGAAAAATAAAATTTTGAAAATCGACCTGAGTTGTGATATTTATAGCAATAAACCTTAATCAAATTTTTACCTGTGTTTTTGCTTTAGCGGACATTCGTTGTCCCCGGCTTTCAACCAAAAGATCTTCTCTGCTATTCTCGTACTATGAACTACTTTGAGTGTGGGCTTGAACCAATTGAATTGAAACACAGAGCAAGAAAAAAATTTCTCTCCTTTTGGGGTGAAAACGAAAATTCTCTCTTCTTAATAGAAACCGGTAAAATTGTTATTCCGGAAAAATATATGTAGTCATTGAGAATAAGCTCTCTCTATTTTTCAGTAGAATAACAATCTTTCCAAGTTGTGTTAAAAGCTCTACCGGTGCCATCTATTTATAGGAAGAGAAGGTAGAACCATTATTGAGTTGTAGTGGTTTATTTCAAATAGAAAAAACAACTACCTACTTAGAGTAGGAGAGAAGTGGACGATACACCCTAGTATTCCTATTAGGAGTGCCCCCCCCCCTTCATGTTACATGAGGGGTTTTGGGTCTCTTTCACATCGGGTCCAATTACGAGTACTTCTTGGGAATTTTTGACACCATACTCTATAATGTGATCCAACCCGATTCAATTTTTCCATTTCCCAAAATAGACTTTAATATTTATGTCCAAAAAATTTACTTATCCTTATTTTATCCCAACAAAATTTTGACGATTTTACCCCTAGTAAAATTTTGAAGATTTTGCCACTAGTAAAATTTCGAGAAAATATGTTTAATATTTTAAAACTCAACATGTTCACTATGACTGAATAGTTTATTTTGATTTTTCTGGCTTCAAAACATCCAAAAACATAAACTTATTATTCTATTCATTTTTTAAGTAATCCATATAAGATTGCAAATTTTCATTTTCATTTTCATTTTTGGAAACCTATATTCATTTCCAAATAATTTCATTTCTCCATTTCGAAGAAAACTATAATCATTATTGAATGTTTCTCATTTCTCTTCTATTCATTCCGTTCATTTTTGGTTTCAACGAGCTAGCGGAGAGACCGGTTGGACATATGTAGTTGAGACTAAAATGATTTATAATTAAGTTCTCGATTTTCTCCTATTAATTATAAAAACATTTAGTCACGAAGTCATTCCACTATAGTATCGTGACTGAGCTCTCCCCAACTACATACCATTACGAAAGCAACTACTTAGTGCTCGTCCAATGATCTTGCCATAAATGTGTTACCCTTATAGGATATCCTTGACCTCTTTGGGATAATATTCGTTCTCCTAATATGGTCCTATTTTATCTTATGGTGACCATTACATATTCATGAAAAGTCATTCACTATCAAATAGAGATCAAGTCATCCATCACAAAGACAAATACCTGTGGTCACGTTTACTTTTCATCAACTATGTAATGCCAATGAGAGGATATCATTTAGCCATGTTTCGGGCTATGAATTTCACTATTGAATGACACTACATACTACAGAAGTCGTACACCCAACGCAACAACTTTCAATTCATTATCTATTTGAACTCAGGCTTTTACTTACATCAAAGTGTATGAGTCACGTATACATAGTCTACCATCTACTCAGTATTTAGGTATGCCACACTATGGACATTACAAGTGAATAAATCCATAAACAGATTCAGGATTTATTATGGTTGGGTCTTGTCTAATGTACTGACAGTCCAGTCAGTCACATTTATGTTCCTATCTTCTGGGAGTTATCCACTCTGATGCCCAAGACAAGACATCTCCTCAATTGAACTTGATAGATGACATATTAGTCTTTTAATCGGTTTGCTCATTTTCGATTAGACTATGACATGTTTAGGTTCGTCCACTAATACAAGTTGTCTTTTTGTACTACGATCCAACCATGTAATACCGCTTAGTATTAGTTAAATATTAGACAGTCAATCAACAAGATTTGTTTCCATTTTGCTTTGCGTGCAAAAACCATTTTGAGGACAATAATACAAAGTATATTAATTTAATTCATAAATAATTTTATTAATCAATTTGTTCAAAAAATTTACAAGCGTACTTAGACGAAAATACTACACTTAGGGCACCAGATCCAACAGTCTCCCATTTGCCGTAGTAAAGTAAATGAGTCATGTTTCGCATTCTTGTGCCGCTCTATATGTTTCCCAACGAGCTCTCTAGCTATAAGAGTCTTGGCTAAACAAATCCTTGAGGTTTGTCCTCATATGCAATCTTTGAGTACGTCTACACACTACTGTCTCACTTAATGTTTCTTTTATCCTTATGTGGTTTCTTTTAGGTTTAGCTATATCAGCATTGTTATAGTGCCATAGCTTTTCCATACCTCATATTTGGCCTTCTATAGTGAAGTTAACAGTGTAACCTTATTTGGCACTCATTCACATTATGGACTCGCCGTTTTAGGACAAAAACACAACCTAAATTTGATTTCCTCGAATCCCAGCAAGTTTGGAAGTCAAAATTAGTATATCCGATAAGAGTGAAGTCTCCTCCAGAATACACAAGCATATAATCCCTCATTCTCCTTAAATACTTGAGTAAATGCTTAATTGATTGTTAGTGCCTAGGTCTTAGATTTGCCTGATATCGACTTACCAACCCTATTGCAAAACAGATATATGGCATATGCATAGCATAACATACATGAGACTTTCTATTGCCGAAGCATAAGGAACCTTTCTCATGTTCTCTCTTTCTTCCATTATCTTAGGACAGTCCTCTAAAGAGATATGAAATCCCAATACGGAGGGTTGATTTCCTTTCTCTAAATCGGTCATTGCATAACGCGTCCAATATCTTGTTTATATATGAAGCTTAATACAATGCTATCATTTTGTTCTTATGATCCTTTAGGATTCGAATACCTAGAACAAAATTAGCTTCTTCGAAGTCTTTCATACTAACTGTTGGGTTAACCACAATTTAACCGATGACAATGTCCCTACATCATTTCCAATGAAAAGAATGCCATTGATATATAGAACAAGAAAGATCATATTTTCATCCCTTAAAGGTTTATAAACACAAGGTTCATCTACGTTTTGCATAATTCCAATAGTCTTCATCACTTGAAAGAATATTTGATTCCATGAGCGTGACGCTTGCTTAAGTCAATATATGGATATAAGTACTTTGCAAACTTTATGCTCATTTCCTTTAGCTATATATCCGGTGGGTTGCACATGTAGATGCTCTCTTCAAGATAGTCATTCAAAAATATTGTCTTGACATCCATTTGCCAGATCTCATAATCGAGAGTTGTCACAATGTATAGTAATATGTTGATTGACTTGAGCATGGCAACTAGAGAAAAGGTTTTTTCGTAATCGATACCTTCTTTCTAAGTATAACCTTTTGCTACAAGTCTGGTCTTATAAGTTTCCACTTTTCCATCTTTATTTATTTTCCTCTTGTAGATCCACTTACACTCTATGGGTTTTATCCCTTCCGGTAAGTCTACAAGTTCTTACACTGAGTTGGAATACACTGAGTTGGAATACATAGAGTCCATATTAGCTTTAATAGCTATTTCCCAAAGCTTGGAATCAGCACTCTGCATTGCTTCATCATATGTGAGTGGGTTATTAAGTTCCTGTTCAGTAGACTTAGTGTTAAAAACACTTTCACCAAAATGGAAGAACTCAGGCGTACTAGAGATTCTCCCACTACGACGAGGCTCCCTATGTTGTTAATCGCTTGCAGGTTTACTATTAGGAGTTTGTTCTGGAATCATTTCCGTAAGGTTTTGTATATTTCTCGAAAGCTCCTCGATTATCTCTTTACTCCAAGGTTTGAAGTCATTCATGTAACTTTCTTTAAAAAAAGTAGCATAAGTTGAGACTATAATAGCTTTCTCTTTCGGGTCATAAAACAAACCACCCTTTGTTTCTCTTAGATATCCTACAAACATGCACAATTCTATCCGTGAGTCTAACTTTCTCGTATCTTTATCAATACGTTGGTCAGACATCCCTAAATTTTAAAATAATTAATATTCGACTTCTTGTCATGCCACAATTCCTACAGGGTTTTTGATGCTGCCTTAGTTGGCACATCATTCAGAATATAACAAGTCGGTTGTACAACGTATCCCCAAAAAAAGATTGGTAGCTTTGAATTACTTAATATCGAACGTACCATGTCTAACAACATTCGATTCCTTCTCTCTACCACGTTATTTTGTTGTAGAGTGCCCAACGTAGTTAAGAGGATAGAATTTCATTCTCTATGAGGTACCCTAAGAACTCATCAGATAAATATTCCTTACATTTACTCGACTGAAGTGTCTTTATGGGTAAACCTAGTTGTTTCTCCACTTTCACATGAAACTCTTTGAATTTATCAAAGGTTTCACATTTGCAATACATTAGGTATACATACCCATATCTAGAATAGTCATCAATAAATGTTACAAAATACTCTTAACCACCTCTTGCACTAATGCTCATGGGGCCACATACGTCAATGTTCACAAGTTTTAAGGGTTTCACTTCCCTTGTTTCTTTTGTATTAAAAGATCGCTTAGTCATCTTACCTTCTAAGCAAGAATCACATTGTGGAAGACTAACTCCTTTAGGTGAACTTAATATGTCGTCTTTCACAAGGCTAGTGATTCTTTCTTGTTTAATATGACCAAATCTCAAATGCCAAAGGTACTCCTCATTAGAGTGAGAAGTTTTAAGTCTTTTATTTGATATTTCAGTCTCAAGCAGTGTGTACATATTTGGTTTGATAAAATATAGATTATTTGACATCCATCCATTACAGATAAGATTATGATTTCTAAATATTAAAATTCTATTATTAAAAGTTACGGTCAATTCTATTATATAAACATGCAACAGAAATTAAGTTTCTTTTGAAACTCGGTATATAGAAAACGTCTTTTAAAACAATCTTCGTAAAATTATCAAAATAAAGATGTACATCTCTTACTGCTTCAACTGCTACACTTGTCTCATTCCCGATCCATAATGATAAGTTCTTATCTCTAAAATGTTTTGTCTTCTCGAACCCTTGTAGAGAAACGCAAACATGATTAGTGGCTCTAAAATCAATGACCCAGTGGTCTATTGAATCTTTTACTAAAAAAGTTTCTATCATCAAGAGTTCCATACTTTTGCCTTTGGTGGCTAGGCATTCTTTCCACTCTTTACAGTTTGCCTTAAAATGCCCTTTCTTACTACAGAAGAAGTATTTAGACTTAGATAAGTATTTAAGTTTTCTGGTTTTCTTCCTTTCCACTTGTGGTGGCCCAGAGACCTTAGTCTTGCCTTTCTTAGTGTATTTTCCCTTCCTTTTTGAGGAAGAAGCGACGGTTATATTCGCTTCTACTCTTCAGACCGACTAAGCATCATTCAATATCAACTCATAGAATTATAACTCCTTCATGAGTTATGTAAGCGACAAGTTTTTGTTGCCAAAGTTATATAAGACCCAGAACCAACAAAATCCTTTGACAAACTTTTAAACACCATCTCAAATTGAGTGTTTTTTTATCCAAATTGGCCTCATTGTCCACGGCCTCAGAAAAGTAGCCCATAAGAGTGATCATATGATCTTTGGCCAGCTGTTGGGATTTTGTTGAGTATTCATCAAACTAATTATGGCTGACTATTGAGCCATGGCAACTTGGCCTCCAAACATGTATTCTAGCTTATCCAGAAATACTGTAGCAGTCTTATGGCTCTGCAGTTGCTTATACAGAATACTGGTCACGCTTGCCAGCATATAGCAATGAGCTATCTTATCACACTCTTCCCAACGTTTTCTAGCCTCAACTTGAGTGGTCGGAGGGCATTTAGTATTAAAAATCATTTTAAGTTTCTCACAGATCAAGACAATTATCAGGTTTCTTTTCCATTCCTTATAGTTATTTTCATTCAGTTTTTTTTCAGTGAGTATGTTCAATAAGAGAATTGGTGTCATTTTTGAACTGAAAATAAAATATTCATATATTAATATATTTGTATTAAGTAAATGTTTGAAAATATTTTGCAACATTACAATATGCATTAAGATGATACACGCATCTTACTTTAAACCTTGAAAACATATGTAAGTCATTGCAACAATAATTCCCACACCCATTGAATCAAGTCACCGTGTGGTGATCATGATAAACTAGTAAGAACATGTGATATTTATAGCAATAAACCTTAACCAAATTCGTACTTGTGTTTTCGGCTTAGCGAACATTCGTTGTTCCTGGTTTTCAACCAAATGATCTTCTCTATTATTCTCGTACCACAAACTTCTTCGAGTGCAGGCTCAAACCAATTGAATTGAAACACAGAATAAGAAAAAGTTATTTCTCCTTTTGGGGTGAAAATGAAAATTCTCTCTTCTTAATAGAAACCGATAAAATTGTTTGTAACTCCTTGAATTTGTGGGTTAAAAGTTTGGAGTTTTGTGGTTAGGGTCAGTTACAAGGTTGCGCTATTGTGTTTAGTTACGCGTTTAAGTGACAGGATGGGTCTGCTGATCTGGTGGTTGAGTAAGTGTTAGCGTACCTCTGGGTTCTGGGTTCGATTACTTGTGTGTGCATTTTGGAGAAATATTTTTTATTTTGTTTTGTTTTGTTAAATAGTAGTTTTATTTTAAGTTAAAATATATAATCATTTATATTTATTATTATTATTTTTCCTTTATTGCTGGACGTTCTTTTCTTCCTCTTTTTGGGTTTATTTTCTTTCTGGTTCTTGCTTCTTTTCTTTTTTTCTTTGAAAATGGTTTTGATGGTAGATATCAGAGAATTTCACTCCTCTGTCATCGAGTCAGTGTCTGGACGTCTTTGGTCATAAATTAGGTGTGGGTTTCGAGACTTTTCAATTTTATTTGTGAATTGTAAGTTTGATTTTGGTGGAATGCGGCAATCTATGTGCCTTTGGAAATTGGTTGTCGATGTTCGGTAATTCTGTTGAATAGCATGAAAATCTGTATATGTTGGTGTGTTTCTAAATCCTATCAATTGAAGATAGATTTAGTGACCGGAAAATACGATTTCTAAGTTGTTTGTGGGTGGTTTTGTGACCACATAGGTGGCCACACGGGCGGTCCACAGGGCCGTGTGCAAATAGGAATTAGGGTTTTTAGGCAAATTTTGGTGCCACACAGCTGTGTGGTTGTTTTGGGAATTTTTGTCGATTTCCACACGGCTGTATCCCCTGGGTACACGGGCATGGGTGTTTCGAAATTAGGGATTTAGTAATTTGGTGCCACACGGCCGTGTGGCTAATTTGAGGATTTAGGGATCCCACACAAGCGAGTATTTTGGCATACGGTTGTGTCTGATGGGCACATGAGTGTGTGGGACCCTTACACGGTCGTGTCTGCCCTGTACTCTATCTTAGCACAAATGAACAGAGTGTTGCATGGCCTGTTCACAAGACCATGTCCCTAGCCCGCACAGGCATGTGCCTCATTTACACGGCCATGTTCCTCCTCCCACACGGGCTTGTTGACCCCCACACGGGCGTGTTAACTCCCTACATAGTCTAGGCATTTCCACACGGTTAGAGCACACGGTCGTGTGGTTTAGAGTAATCAACTTTAGTTTTGTGTATGTTTTTTATCTGAAAATGTGTCTGAGTGTTCCGACCCTTTTTTAGGTTTTAATGAGGGTAGTTAAAACTCTGATCTGGGCATCGGCTTATGTGTTATTTGTGACTGTTGTGTGAGATGTCTGATCCTGAACCCGGTTAGCTAGGTGTGAGTGCATATCTATTTCTATCTGACTGTTTGTCGATGTGTTCATTGTTTCTGTGAGGTTGTAAGCATACATGCACTTGCATAAAGAAATTTTGGGGTTAGTTGTGAAGAGAAAGAAGACTGATTCTAATCTGATCTTGTAGTTTAACTGTAACTTATTCGTACAACGGTTTACCACACTATACCGCACGTACGTCAGCTTTGTTGAGTACCATTATCTGATCTGGCAATTTAAACTGCAACATGTCTGTACAATGGATTACTACATTGCACTGTACTGCATATACACCAGCCCTGCTGCTTATTAATATCTGAGTGTCTTAGTCAACATACATGGTGTGTAGGGTTGGATGGGCTTTCCGAGGTCCTATGTGGTGTATTTGGTTGGATGAGTTTAAATAACTCTTTTGGGGTGTGATCGGGGGACGGAGGGGTGTTTTGGCTGGATGGGTGCGTTTTTATTACTTGATTGCATTCATACGCATTTTTTTGAGTGTTCTGGGTGTAAGATTATATGACTGTATTTTGTCTGACTGAATAACACTTGTGACTGGGTGTCTATGTGTGACTTGGTGTACTTGAGTTGTTATGTTCTATTGGAACGTTGGTTTTAAGTTTACTTTTTGACTCTATGTATATATCTGTAAGTCTGTTTCGCTATTGTATTTGAGTTCCGTAATTCTGTTTTAGTCGTGTCGAACTCACACTAAGCTCTGTAGCTCACCCCCTTTAGTGTTTTCCCCTTTCAGGTGCATTTGCATATTCTGAAGCTAGACTCGATATGCGGAGGTCTCAGAAGCGTCACGTTTTTTTAAAACTGAATAAAGTGTTTTCTGTAAATCTAAGTTTTTTTTATGTAATCAGTTTTGGAGTGTAAGTTCTGTTTTAAATACTGTGGTATGGAACTTTGTGTTAACTGCAAGTAGACGTTATTTGGTTTGAACAACTGTATTTTGGAATATCGAGATTTGTTAATTGAAAAATTTTACGTAACCAAAATATTGTTTGTTTCCTCACGTGTTGAACCAAAATTTTCCTACGATCACTTTGATGATCAATGAAACCTCTAAAATTCGGTCTAAACTTTTAGGTAGGGTTATAGGGCGTTACATTGTTATTCCTGAAAAATATATGTAATAGTTGAAAATAAACTCTCTCTATTTTCGACAGAATAACAATTTCTCCAAGTTGTGTAAAAAAACTTTACTGGTGCCATCTATTTATAAGAAGAAAAGGTAAAACCCTTGTTGAGTTGTAGTGGTCTCAAAGAAAAACAATATCCTACTTAGAGTAGGAGAGGTGTGGACGACACACCTTAGTATTCCTACTAGGGTTGTCGCCCCCTTCATGTTACATGAGGGGTTTTGGGCCTCTTTCACATCGAGTCCAATTACGAGTACTTCCTGAACCTTTTTTACCTAATACTCTGTAATGTGATCCAACCTGATTCAGTTTTTCTATTTCCCAAAATAAATTTTAATTTGTATATATAAAACAAGTTTCTCATCCTTATTTTACCCTTAGTAAATTTTTTGACGATTTTACTATTGGTAAAATTTTGAAGATTTTGTCCTTGGTAAAATTTCGAGAAAATATGTTTAATATTTCACAACTCAACATGTTTACTATGATCGAATAGTTTATTTTCATTTTCGAGCTTCAAAACTGATGTGATCCTAGCTCGAGAAGCTACCACCGAACCCATTGAGCTACCTCAAGGACAACTACTTTGAGACTAGGGTCAAAAATCACACTATTGTTGGTTCATTCTCTACCCTTAGCCGAATTACCCATTCCTTGTTTAACCAACTTCCTTTTAGACCTTTTGTTTGAAGCCTATCTTTTATTCTTTTTCTCCCCTATTGAAACGAACATAGTCTTACTCAAAATTCATGATCGGGCAAACTAATACGACTCGAAACAACAACAACCGAGCTCGTATAAAAAATAGTCCAAAAATATAAACTTATTCTTCTAATCTTTTTTCAAGTAATCTATAAAGATTGCAATTTTCTATTTTCATTTTCATTTCCATTTTTGGAAGCCTACATTCATTTCCAAATGATTCCATTTCTCCATTTCGGAGAAAATCATAATAATTCCTAAATGTTTCTCACTTTTCTTTTTCTATTCATTCTGTTCATTTCTTTTCAAACACACAATTCATTTCTAGTTTTAACGAGCTAGCGGAGGGACCGATTGGACATATGTAGTTGAGGCTCAAATTATTTATAATTAAGTTCTTGCATTTTGTCTATTAATTATAAACTCATTTAGTCACGTAGTCATTCCACTATAGTATCGTGATTGAGCTCTCCCCAACGACATATCATTACGAAAGCAATTACTGAGTGCTCGTCCAATGATCTTGTCATAAGTGTGTTACCCTTATAAGATGTCATTAATCTTTTTCGAATAATATCCATTCTCCCTATATGATTCTACTCTATCTCATGGTAACCATTATATCTTTCTTCATGGAAAGTCAATCACTATCAAATAGTAATCAAGTCATCCATCACAAAGACAAACGACCCGTGGTCATGTTTACTTTTCATCAACCATGTAATGTCAATGAGAGGATATCATTTACCAATGTTTTGGGCTATGAATTCCACTGTTGTGAATGACACTACATAGTACAGAAGTCGTACACCTAACACACTAGCTTTCAGTTCCTTACCGATTTGAACTCAGGCGTTGACTTACATCAAAGTGTACGAGTCACGCATACATAGTCTGTCATCCACTCAGGATTTAGGTATGCCACACTATTAATATCACAAGTGAATAAATCCATAAACAAATTCAGAATCTATTCTGCTTGGGTCCTGTCCGATGTACTGTCAGTCCAGTCAGTCACATCTATGTCTCTATCTTCTGGGAGTCATTCGCTCCATGCCTAAGACAAGGCATCTCCTTAACTGGACTTGATATACAATATATTAGTCTTTTAATTGGTTTGCTCATTTCCGATCAAACTAAGGACATGTTTAGGTTCGTCTACTAATACAAGTTGTATTTATGTACTAAAATCCAACCACATAATATTACTTAGTATTAGTTAAACATTAGACAACCAATGAGCAACATTTGCTTCCATTTTTCTTTGCATGCAAAAACCATTTTGAGGACAATAATACAAAGTATATTAATTTAATTCATGAATAATTTTATTAATCAATCTATTCCAAAAATTAACAAGTGTACTTAGACGGAAATACTACACTTAGAGCACCAGATCCAATAGCTACACCTATGCTTCTATATTTTTCTTCAATAGATGATTTGGACAAAGTGCTTTGGTTTCTAGAAAAAAATAGAAACCATTTTCCTTGTCCTGGGGTATGCAGCCCAATTTGAGTCACAATATGTTATTAACTCTTGAGAACTTGAAGCTATTAGTAGGATTCCTTATTCATGATTTTTCTTGATACACCTCACAATTTTAGGTGTTGCCTTGTAATGTGTCTTCTTTGATTTTTGCATGAATTGACTCTAACATTGCAAAACATTTGAGATGTCTAGTCTTGTAATTGTTAGGTATAGAAGCTTTTCAATGAGTTTTATGAATGAAGTAATATCTTATAATAATTCATGATTATGGTTTTTTTTTTGTTAAAGGTATAGGTATATGTGGCAATAAATGTAATTGGGATGAATTTTGGTTTGAGATCAACCGGGCATCCAAATACCTTTCCAAGTAAGCCACAATCATAACATTTACTTAAGTAAGTGACCACACTTGTACAGGCATAACAAATGAGAAAAAATAAATAATCAATTTACTTGCGGTTATACTGCAAGCATACAATGTCAAATTGTATTAATGAATTTTGTTTTACAACAAAATACAGAAGTATTCTAAGCATTGAACCCAAAAGATTGGTAAGAGGAAATGCAATAGTCAAGTCAAGTACTAGTTAAGTGATTATTAATCTAATCATTTCAGACATTATTAGTGCAAACAAAATAGAAATTATGAAGAAATTAAATCTACATTATCAAGTAAACACAATATCCTAACTTTCTTCTTTCTCGTCTTAAACTATGTATATGGTTCATTGATCTACTAATTACTTATTAAGTTAATACACATGAATTGGTCATATTTTTCGTCACTTGTAATAGGAATCTTCTCTCGGTCTCATTCTAAACTAGATGCTACCCGTTAGGTTCTCCTCTTGGTCTCAACTAGGCACACAGATCTCCTTTCAGTCTCTCTACTCAACACAATCATATCAAAGTTCTACATGATAAATTCACCTTTCAACCTCATCTGTCTAAATCTTCCACTAGAGGCTCAATTCTAGTGTATTAAACACTTTAATACAATCAAACAAGCAATTAACCAAATATAAATAATTAGCTTCACAATCAACCATAAAAAAATCAAGAACATCATGAAGCTAAAAATACACACAAGCATTTTTGTTGGAAAAAGTCCAGTTTAAAAATGTTTTTCTGCCACAGCGAAAAATTAAAATTTTGAAAACCGAGTTAGTTTGTGATATTTATAGCAATAAACTTTTTTTTAAATATCATGGGGCCACATACATCAATGTGCACAAGTTTTAGGGGTTTTCCAGCCCTCATTTTTTTTTTCATTAAAAGATCACTTGATCATCTTAACTTCCAAACAATATTCACATTGTGGAAGATCAATTTTTTTAAGTGAACTTAAGATATTGTCTTTCACAAGTCTAGTGATTTTTTCTTACTTAATAAGACCAAGTCTCAAATGTCAAAGGTACGCCTCATTAGAGTGAGAAGTTTTAAGTCTTTTATTCTTTAATTCAGTCTCAAGTGGTGTGTAGATTTTTTGTTTGATAAAATAGATATTATTTGGCATTCATCCATTACAGGTAAGATTTTGATTTTTAAATATTGCAATTCCATTATTAAAAGTCACGGTTAAGCTGTCTTTATATAAACATGCAACTGAAATTAAGTTTTTTTTGAAACTTGGTACATAGAAAACATCTTTCAAAATAATCTTATTAAAATTATCAAAATAAAGATGTGCATCTCCCACTGCTTTAGTTGCCAATTGTCCCGTTTTCTATTCGCAATGACAGTTTCTTATATTTAAGATCTTTTGTCTCCTCAAACCCCTATAGAGAAACACAAACATGATTAGTGGCTCCCGAATCAATGACTTAGTGATCTATTGAATCCTCCACTAAAAAAGCTTCTACAATAAAGAGTTTCATAACTTTGTCTTTGGTGGCCAAGTATTCCTTCCACTCTCTACAGTTTTCCTTGAAGTGCCCTTTATTACTACAGAAGACGCATTTATACTTAGATAAATCTCTAGGCTTACTGGTTCTCTTCCTTTCCAGTTGTGGTCGCTTAGAGACTTTCGTCTTACCTTTCTTGTTGCATTTTCCCTTCCCTTTTGAGAAAGAAGAGATAATTATATTTGCTTATACTCTTTAGACTAGTTAACTATCATTCAACATCAACTCATATGATTGTAATTCCTTCATAAGTTGTATAAGCATCAGCTTTTTGTTGCCAATGTTATATGTGGCTCAAAAGCCAGCAAAGTAATTGGACAAGCTCTTGAACACTATCTCAATTTTAGTGTTCTAGTCCAAATTGGTCTCATTATTCGCGGCCTCAGTAATGTATCCCATAAGAGGTAGCATATGGTCTTTAATCAAAGTACCGATTTTTTACTGGGCATTCATCAAGCTATTTATAGCAAACTATTGAGTCAAGGCAGCTTGGCCTTCGAACGTGTATTCTAACTTATCTAGAATCACTTTGGCAGTCTTACAACTCTCCAGTTGCTTATATAGGGTGCTAGTCAAACTTGCCAGCATATAACAAAGAGTTATCTCATTAGACTCCTCCTAGCTTTTTCTAGCCTCAGCTTGAGTGGTCGGAGGGAACCAAGGACTGTTTCAAGTTTCTCACAGCTCAGGACAATTATTAGGTTCCTTTTCCATACCTTATATTTATTTTCGTTCAGTTTGTTTTTAGTGAGTATATTCAATAAGAAAGTTGGTGCAATTTTCGAATTGAAAATAAAAACATTCATATATTAATATCTTTGCATTAAGCAAATGTTTGAAAATGTTTTGCAACATTACGTTATGCATTAAGATAACGCATGCATCTTACATTAAACATTGAAAACATTTGTAAGTTGTTGCAACGATAATTCCTACACCTATTGAATCAAGCCACCTTGGGGTGATCATGATCAACTAGTAAGAACATGGATTTCCATGCAATTAGCACATGAATCTAATTCTTTAGGCATTCACATGTATTAATAATTGTGTAACATTTGGCCATCATTATAACTTCAGTATAGCTCCTTGGGGAGTTACTTAACTAGATGATCTTGAGTGTATAACTATTAACTCAACACCTATCGCATCATACACCATGAATAAGTCATCCCGAGATAATCTTACCGAGTGGCATGTTGTGACTAGTTGTCCTCTTTAAAGATAGAATTTCTTGATATACCACAAGACAATACTTACCCCAAAGGTCGTTCTAACTATCATACGGTTATAAGAAAATTCTGCTTACTTTCAGGAAGTCTCAGTGAAATCCAAATTACAATGTCTACCTTAGGACAAGTTCGTTTCATGCCATCACAAGAGACCATTGATGGAGGTTTTAGGTCTTGTTTAAGGACATTCTCTCACTCAATTCAATCATGAATGATCAATATATACATAACAAGTACTTGTGACATTCACCCCTAATCTATATGACATGTTTATCTCATATATGCATTAACATACATTCACAGTCATATAATTATCATCATGTTTATCTTATAAAATTAAAAGTATAAAGTTAAATGACTCTGACCAACCAAAGTTTCCATGATTCCATCTTAGGAAAATAAAAATTGCAAAATTACAAAAATCATCCCAAAGCATACTGTGGGTATTCAATTTTGCCACCACAGACTTTTGCTACGATACTGGTTCACATTTCTATCGTCATTGTCTTTTCACCACCATTTTTGTGTCACTCTATCGGGTCAAACCACTGTCGTCCACTAACCACCGTCAACCACCACTGTGGGACCATTATCAGTCACTTTCTGATTTGTCTGGATTGAGTTTGCATCGTCTCGATAAGTTTAGATGCATCTCATTTTTTTAGGTTTCACCAGGAAAAATTAGGTTACAAAATTCCTATGTTCGTTTCTGGCTCACATATTTTAATCTAAATAAATAATAAAATAAAACCTTGCATAGAGGTGATAGTGTACGATCTAAAATATACATGCCCGAGATAATAATAAATTATAGTTAAATTTCTAGGAATCGCAACTTTTACAAACTTACTTTATCATTCATAATAATATAATATCATACATTCATTCGCATACATTCCCCTAAACATGCATACAATTATGAGAATGTGGCCTTTTATCAAATATAATCATACATGAAGGAGAGTTTTGATCTCAGTTTACACTATAAACATAGCATAATCGTAGCTTTGATACCAATAGTTGGAAAAATCTAGTTTGAAAACGGTTTTCTTGCACAACAAAAAATTAAAAATTTGAAAATCGATCCAGTTTGTGATATTTATAGAAATAAACTTTAGACCAAAATCGTACTTGTATTTTCAAATAAGAGGATCATTGACGTTTTCCAGTTTTCAACCAAACGATCTTCTATGCTATTCTCATACCACGAACTACTTTGAGTGTGGGCCCAAACCAATTGAATCAAAACATAGAACTAGAAATTCTTTTCTTTTATGTGGAAAGAAAAATTCTCTTCCCAAATAGAAATTGACAGAATCGTTATTTTGAAAATATATTTAATTCTAAGAGAATAAAAGTCTCTTTATTTTCAGGCAGAATAATGATATCTTTAAGTTGTGTAAATAGATCTACCGATGTCATCTATTTATAGTAAGAGAAGGTAGAACCCTTGTTGAATGACATAATGACAAAATTAGCCCCTAACGTTTGGGTGTTGGGTCACTTTGGCCCTTAAGGTTTTTTTGGAGCACTTTCATACATAACTTTGTTTTTGGGTCAAATTGGTCATTTTTTAATGGCCTTGCTGACATGGCCATTAAGCGACTAACGGCACTGATGTGGAAAAAAATTTCCACCTAGGCGCCTCACGTATGTAGATGCTGACGTGGCATATAAGACAAAATAATGCCACGTCTGCAAATGAATTTAAACTTAAAAAATAATTAATATTAAAAAAACATTTAAAAATTTTTTAGGGTTTACCCACAATTAAAACAATTAAAAAATTAAAACAAGTTAAACATTAACTAGAAAAGAGAAGTCGGATCGATCACAACAAAAAACTGAACCCTAACTAGAAAAGAGAAGTCGGATCGATCACAACAAAAAACTGAACCCTAACTTTTGAATCAGTTAATCAAAACAAAATATTAGAACCCTAACTCAAGAAAGGAAAAAATTGGGGTATGTTTTTATAATTTTCACTTTCAAACTATTATAGAT
>CM025147.1:25433615-25444784 GCA_013467495.1 Gossypium gossypioides | reverse complement strand
AATAGAAAATTATTATTTTTCATTATTTTAATATTCCAAATAGCAAAATGGGTCGCTAAGATGGTTTGAGTTGGTCTTGGATAAGATTGCAAAGAAAAGTAAACATTGTCCTATCCAATCTAACCTATGGATAGATTTACTAAATATTAGAAGGTCTTTCCACACTAATTATAGAAACACAATTAATCTCTATTTTAATAATAAAACCCTATTTTCGAGGGGAACAAAGGGACATCAAATTAGTTTAAGAAAGCAAGGATGTAAAACAATCCCTGGTATGCCCTACAGTATCCTTTAATAATATGTCCCTAAGGCTTCCGAATCATCAGTTTTGCCAGAGTCAGCAACTTCATTGGCCTCCCGATACACATGTTTTAGTCTTATCTTCCTTTGCTATGTGCATTGGAACCTCCCGAACCTGGTCTAAAAGTTTTGGCGAGATTGAAAGGCCATATTAACCACCGAAATGACTAAGCTAATCTACGGCACTTTTAAAAACCTTAAATCGATTTATTTTAGGAAAACCACAGTTGTACCTTGAAGTACATTTAAAACATTCATTTATTAGGTCATCTACGCTTAAGATATCGGTAGTGATGTTTTTGGAAAAACCGTTTGTTTATCGCTTTGCTTTGTAAAAATTTGATGTCAACTAATGCAGTAGAAAAACTATTATTCGAGTCGTTTTGAAAATCTAGTTGCCTTATCAATTTGCTTCTCCAAAACTGTTTCTTTGCAATGCAGCGGAAATTGATGAACAATGTTAGATTTTACTTTGGCCAAATATCATGCTTTTACTGGTTATTACATTTCAATAATCCAGCATGCATGCATGCATGCAAAAAAAAAAACCCCAAATGACAAGTTACCAAGCCACAGACTAGAAATACATAAAATTACAAAGCGAACCAATAAAAACTTATTAAAAACACTATATCTAAAATAGTCCGATGTCCGAGGTAATGCTCCGAATGCCGAATTCAGGTCTATTCTCAAAGGTTACTTGAAAGTTCAACTTTGTGGGGGGAGTGAGCTTATGAAAGTTTAGTGTGAGTCTCAACTTAAATACAACAATAATTTAAACATACATTTCAAAAAATAACAAAAAATATATAAGCATTCGTATTTCACAGCTATCACTATGCATGATGATGTTGATGCAAAGTT
This sequence comes from Gossypium gossypioides, assembly GCA_013467495.1. Lineage (NCBI taxonomy): Eukaryota > Viridiplantae > Streptophyta > Magnoliopsida > Malvales > Malvaceae > Gossypium > Gossypium gossypioides. The sequence goes on along the minus strand of CM025147.1, from coordinate 25,443,617 downwards.
TTTCAGAAACCAGTACAAAATTTTCGGAAAAACGTTCCTACCCAACTCCGCTACACACCATAAAGAGTTTCCTAGAACTCGTCCATCCAATAACATACCAAAGTTGTGGATAGGCCACCAGATAGTGCAGACAAGCTGCCATATACAAAAACATGTGGACAAGCCACTAGAGCTAGAAATGTGGTTAAACCACCAGGATGTGTATATCATTAAACTGTCAGAATCTTCCTCCTTTCAATATCGTTCCAACTCCATGCATGTGATATGACAGACAGAAACAAAAATATTTCAAAAGGCATGTTTAACATGCGATCATATTTTATTACAGATACAATACAATGAGCATGCTTAACATGTAAATCATATTTTTTTGTTAACAGAAATAGTATGCATGGATTTTATTCACATGCTTACTAGAATAGAAAATAACAGAACAATAGCCATGTTTCATCATAAAATCAGATTTACTAAATCACAAATTATCATATGATCACATATCATGAGAGTCAGGTCAAACATATAATTTCATCCAACATAATACAACACTCAAACATATTGGTGACATTATGGGTTTAACAAATCAAAATTACTTACTTGGTAATAAGCCATTTAAGGAATTTGTCAATCACTGTGTCTACTCATAGTACATAATTAATCACATTTTAGTGCATGTTATAATATATAGTACTCATAATTAAGTAATCATTTAATAAATTATTATTCAGACTTTATTTGGCTAAACTCACACCTTAATTCGTAATTTTTACACCTTACTTTTACACCTTAAACCTTAAACGATCATTGATCCAAAAACATCATTAAAATGTTAATTTTACACTTAGAATTAGCCTTAAAGCAACCCTAAGGGTTTGGCTAAAATAATGTTTTAATAACAAATTTCCAGATTCGTTAAATCGAACAATCTTACATTGAAACAACACCAAATGAGAGTGCAAGTAAATTTTGATTTTACTGTTGGTCTAGGATGTTACGATCAACACCTACGGTCGATTTTATACCAAAAATAAGTAATTAAAAAATGTTAAAAACCCTTAGGAAAACTCAACCAAAATAACTTTAAGCGAAAACAATGCGACGAGATTGAACACACCAATAAATGAAACCATTTAACGCTGATTAGAAGAGTGAAACATCAATTTTTATTTGTTAGAAAGGGCTACAAATGTGATAAAAAACAACAGCCCCAAAGTGGTGTTAAAAGGGGCAACACACCACCGTGAACGACACAAATAGGGGCTATTTTGGGGTGACATAAAGAAGGGTTTTAGGGCCTATTAAGGAGCTATTTTAGGCTTGAAAAAAATAAGAAAGAAAAAGGGCTAGAACAACAGCATAAAACAACGTTATAAAGGTCACCAATCGATAGACACATAGGAGGGTTTGAGGGGCGGTAAACACACCCTTATGGTGGCGGTTTAGGGATGTCTTAAACGACTTAAGGGAAGTGTTTAATGGCTGAAAAATGACTGTTTTAATAAAAAAAATTAACACCAAAATTCCAGATCTGAATTAGTAAATAAACTACAGAAAAATGGAAGAGAAAAATGGAAGTAAAAGACATTTACATAAGGAAGATAAAGGGGGCGGCAATGGTGTTTTTCGTGGTAGCAATAGATACTGTTTTTGATTGATAAAAATGGTAGATCTGGGGCTGGAAAATAGTGAAAAATGGTAGCAGTAAAGATAAAGAAGACAATTAATAATCCACCACCAATGGAGGAGGAGAGGACGTCAAAGAGAGAGGTTGATGGGGTGACATAGGGAAGGAGAAAGGAAGAAAAAAAGAGAGCAAAAATAAATGAAAGTTTGAGAGTGGGAGAAGAAAGAGATGACAACCAGAGAAAAAGAATAAGAAAGGCTAAAAATAAAATAAAAATAACACATATACACCTAGGTTGGACAACACATACATAAGGGGAGTGAGAGTAAAAATAACAGAATGAATTTATTTGCAAGGGAAGAGATTGAAACTCGAATCTCTAAGTCAATTACACTATCTCCTTATTCTCTCTTAAAAATTAAGCCAAATTCTAATCTTGTCATTATTTTACGAACCTTTAAATAAAAATCATTGTGTGACAACTCTTGGTCCACTAATTTAATTTTCATTTAGCCCGATTTTCGGGATGTGACATGCATATTTGCATTGATGCATTAAACCATTGGTAATCCATTAGGGAATTGGCTTGTTGATTGGACAAGCTTTATAGCTTTAGAATTGTTGTATTCCACTTCAAGCTTCTTCTATCCTCCTCCAATAAATAGTAAGACCGTCGAAGATTGCCCATAACTTTGCTTGAAGAATCGTACATAGTGCCATAACCAAAAATCTGATTTCCTTGCTCATTTCTAAGTATGCATCCTATAGCAACAACACTTGTATATTTTTTAAAGCACCATCAACATTCAACTTAACCTATCTAGGTGGTGGAGGAACCCATCCAATACATTGTACTCCCCTATCATACTACTCTGCATCTTGCTATAATGGGATAATTTAATAGTTTTAGCCCAGCTCCAACCATGTAAGATAATGTCCTCTGAGCAATATTGATCATTCCTTAACATTACTAAGTTTTTGTACTTCCAAATTTTCCAACAAATCATTGCAGTGTGGATTTCCTAATCCATATTACCAAGCTTTGTATGTGATGCATTCATAACATTTTTAGTTATCCAAGATATGATAAAAAGATTAAAGAATATGATACTAACCTCCATCATATCAATCCTACTCCAAGTTTCGTGAGCTACTTTGTAGTCCTTAAAGACATGAAAGGATATCCCATTTCCACTCACCTCCATAATCCACCATATTGTTAACATATAAAACTTCATCAATTGCATTCGGTCATCGTGCATAATCTATAAGAGGACCTAAATTCAAAACTCGAGTATTAGCCCAAAACCTTGTGGTAAAACCATTTCCAATTGACCAACATAGACTTTCCCTCAAGGTTTCCTAGACTTTGGAAAACGAATCTAGAAAAAGGGGCATTATGATCTATTTATGTCATTAGGGCATTTTTTTTAACTTTATACTCAGTTCTGAAGACTTTTGCCCGAAATGTGTCCTTGTTTGTAACAAGTTGGAAAACTAATTTCAACGAAAAAGTCAGGTTCTTTGCAGTAAGATTTCTTAGCCCCAAACTACGATTTGCCAAAATTTGGCAATAAGAATGTTGATTTATAAGAGCTGGTTTCCCCACATAAAGTTTCAAACTAGTTTATTTATCTCATCAATATACCTCGAGGAATTAAGGTAGATTGAATAAAATAGTTTGATACTACCAATAAAATCAACTTTGCTAAGGTAATTGTACCTACTAGAGAAAGGAGCTTTGCATACTATCCACTCGACTTGAGGTTAACATTATCTAGATAAAAATCAAAAGAACTATTAGTTACTTGTTTATGAAAAAGTGATATCTCCATGTAAATCCCCATACTGCAACTTGTTGGAAACCCAAATTCCTCCAAATTGAGTTGGCTACTTTTGTTTTCACATTCGTGGAAAAGAAAATTTGGGTTTTTATGTTTTATTATTAACCCCATGATCAACTGCAAAATTGAATTGATAGGATATTCTTGACTATCCCTACTTGTTCAATGTCAACTTCGAAAAAAAAAAATGAGTTCATCAGTAAAAAACAAATGAGAAATTGAAGGTCCATTTGTTATTAAGTATACTGGCTTCTAGTTGTCGTTCCCAACTATCTGATGGATAATTTGGCTTAGTCTTTGTAACACTCGAAAATTTTGATATGACATGTGCCATAATTCCAAGCTTGAAAATCGAGAAACTTATAATAAAACTCATGGAATAACTTGGATAAGAAATTTTACAAAAGGAATTTAATATTGGATGTAGAGATATGTGAGAAGAAATGTAAAAGCGAAAATTTGACAAAAGGACTAAATCACAAAATTTGAAGAGTATGAGGACTTATGTGCAAATTATCTAAAATGGAAAGTAACAATTATTATGTATCATTTGACATGGAATGGATTAGGAATGAGATGTGGAGATGGAAATTACTTTTTAGATTAAATTGGAAAAATTGAATAGTATAAGGACTAAATTGTAATTTTTCTATTTTCATCGAGAAAAGGGAAACACTGTAAATGTCACCGCTCAAAGACTTATATTGAGAGTTAAATAAGAATTAAGAACTTGGGTTGGCTTAAGTATTGAGTTTTGAGAAGAAATTGTGAAGTGGAAAAAAGAGAGGCAAAATGATAATTATGCTATCGGGGTATTTCGGGCACTTAGAATCCATATGGCATCAAATATTAGTGTAAATATGAAATTGTGGTGATGAGATGATGGCATGTGCCATAATTCCAGAAATGAAAATATTAAATGTTTTTGTTACTTATGCTTGATTCTACAATTCCTTACATTATTTCCTTGCACTTTCAATTTCCCACTTATCTTACAATACCACTATTACACAAATAATCCACGAAATAAATATTTTACATGATTTTTAATTTCTTTATTAACACAATAACGTTTCACTTCAAATTATTGACTTATCACAAGAAACTTTTATATACGTATATTTTTACATGAATATTATTTATCATTTATATACAAAAGTCTTCACTTATAAAACATATAATCCTTCACTTATTTTCATATTTTACTTCACTCCCAATTACTATACTTTATATCATGAATATATTTTCAATCTCGATTATAACTTATTATAACACGATTATGATTATAATTTGTGATTTCTTTTCACGAATAATATTTCATTAATTCACACTTAGCTATTAATATCCTCTTCTTATACTTTTCATTAACCACTCCTTGATTCAAGACTGGATTATATTTCCAAAACATTCATTACATAATTCACTAAATTTTCTCTTCTTATATATTTCCATGATTTATACAAGAACTTTGTTGGATCTGATGTCCCGATTGTAGTATTTTCGTCTAAGTACACTTGTAATTTTTTCAAATAGAATGATTAATAAAATTATTCATGAATTACATTAATACTTTGTATTCATGATTTATACATGATCACTATTTGATATTGATTGACTTTTCATGAAGGAATATGTGATGGTTACCATGAGATAAAATAAGATCATATTGGGAGAACGTATATTATCCCAAAGAGATCAAGGATCTATAAGGGTAACACACTTATGACAAGGTTATTGGACAAGCACTGAGTAGTTGCTTTCGTAATTGTATGCTGTTGAAGAGAGCTCAGTCACGACACTATGGTGGAATGACTTCGTCACTAAATAAGTTTATAATTAATAGGCAAAAAGTTGAAATTTAATTATAAATTATTTGAGCCTCAACTACATATGTCTAATCAGTCCCTCCGCTAGCTCGTTGAAACTAGAAATGAATTGTGTGTTTGAATAGAAATGAACAGAATGTATAGAAAAAGAGAAATGAGAAACATTTACGAATGATTATGGTTTTCCCTGAAATGGAGAAACGAAACCATTTGGAAATGAATGTAGGTTGTAACACCCTATACCAGACCCGGTCGCCGAGCCCGAGTAACATGACGCTACACTAATGTCATATCATCATACTTTACACCACGTCTCATTAGCACGTGAACATAATCATAATTAAACAATTTTTGGAGTTTTAAGTCTAAAGTACCTTAGGCAATGTTAAAATTACTAAACATACATTAAACAATAATATCATGAGTTAGAAGCATGCTTAAAGACCAGTTAATGAAAATTGCCAAACAAATCACATAGGTATCGATACACACTTGCAGGTATCGATATTTCTCATATTGGTATCGATATCGTTTAAAAAATCAATACCTATTTAGCATTCTATTTTTCTATAAAATTTAAAACCCAGCTAATTATCAATACAATTTCAAAATGTATCTATATTTTTACCTCGAGTTCCGATACTCGAGAATTGGCATCGTTACCAAATTAAGCTACTGACTTCCTACACATACGAATTAATATAGAGGTATCGATCCTAAATACTCGATTATCGACACCTTTGCACAAAACACCAACATTCACAGCAAAACAAGGCATTTATCACAACCATACATATACCAATTCAACATGCATCTATAACTTCAAAATTCAACATAAAAAATATCCGAAATTGCAACTCAAAGCATCATCTATATTTCCAAACCAAGACAACCCAATATCATAATATCAACTATTTAAGACATAATAGTAATCAATAAAAAACGTCCACCACATTGCCTTCTTCCCACAGTGCAAAGAATAATATAAGTTCACCTACTCAATCACTAAGCCTAACTTGGATCACTTCCATGGAATTTCCGCACCGCTCACACTGCAACGCTAACTATCTGCAAGGTTTAAAAAGAGTGGGTGAGCTTAAACAAGCTCAGTGACTACTCGAAAACACCACCAAATAAACATGATAGCATGCGTTAAAAGAAAATGATCAAAGCATTGTTACATAGATAATTTTCTATAATGACATACTAAAATACTTATTTGGTAACTACCGATTAATCTGGCTATACAATCACATAGTTAAGCATACATCACATTTTATAATATCTCATTTAACGATAAATTGGCACTTGAGGCTATGAAACTTAAAAGTGGGCTCTATCACCACACATCGTATACATGGATCTCCAACACACCAATGACTCAATGAATCGAACATATCCTAAAAGCATAACATTTAGTTAACACTCTCCAACACACCAACATATCCCGATGAATGGAGCCGAGCTCACATTACCTTATCTCTCCAAATCTGTCCCAGGCCTTAATGCCCTTAAAACACAACACAAGGGTGAGTACTCACAAATCCTATGGTATGCCAACTATATCCAATGGTCTTAAACATCACAAGGCCAAAATGTCAACAATTATACACACATATTCACTTATCTTTTTCTGCATACTTTCACTACATGTTCACATTATAAGTACAACATCATTGCTGTCATTCAACATGTATAACATACCCACAATTAACACATTCACAATAGCCACCACAAACATATTTCACATGTCACATTATCACATCTTAATACTTAATCCACAACACACAATCACATATTTCACAAATTAAACAAGGGATATAAGAAAACTTACACTCGAAACTTAGAGTAGGGGTCTAAGCTCCCAATTAACACTAAGAATCGTGTCTACAAATAGCGATTCCAATCACTCACCATTCGCGCTTTTGCCTAGACGTTGAAAGCTTAAACTGGCCTTTCCTTGCCTTTTGCTTTCCTAAAAAAAGGTCCTAAGGATTCTAAAGCTTCACCAAAGTAAATAAAAAAATAAACACAATTAACATTTAGCCATAGACTTACCTAAATCAACCAAAAATGCAAGCCTAAGTAGTTCCTCTTGAAACTGAAATTTTGATTAGCTTAGCCGAAACGTAATAATCTCAACTCCTACTCGTTCCCATTGCATAAAATTGATTCCAATCATCTAATTATATATCTAAGAATAATTCCCAATCTTCAAACTCTTCAAAACTAAAAGATTCATGGTTCCGAAATTTCGACGTAAAATGTCCATTTTCACGAAAACTCAATAAAACCTTAGAATTCATTAACGAAACTTTAGGGAAAGTTTAGAAACCTTATAATCAGATAAAAAAAAAGTTGAAAAACACTTTGAAACATCATTTTCATTCAAAATCCTGAATTCCATCATTAGTGCCTCAATTTTCAGCATTTATTCAAAAATTTTGATTCAGTAGATAAAAACTCAATTTAAAAGGCTAGATATCATCAAAAACTAATGGGAAAATGAAATATTACCTTCGTTCAGCAGAAATCGAACGTTTGATAAAAAATCAAGAAAGCCCACAAGTTGAGCAATAGCTCAATTAATGGTGTTTTTGATGCTTTTCTTTAAATTTGGAAGGAATTTGGTGTTTGATGGAAATCAAAGGATTAAAGTTTGGGAGATCAAAATAGATGAAGAGTATATGGGAATTTCAAAGGGCGGCATAAATAGGTGAGGGGAGTGTTTTTTCGTGAATTTCCTGTAGGTGGGGGGAACAAATAGGTCAATTTTAAACTTTGGTATATTTACTCTTATGTACTCCTAATTTAACCCCTTTTTCAAAAAAATCCACATTTTAAAATTAAAGGCATTTTCTATTTCATTTTCAAAAATTGATTTAATTTTCAAAAAACCATAGATGAAGACATTTTTGGTTTACTATGCTTCAAATTTCTGAACACATTTTGAACTAAAGTCCCTAAATTACCCTCAAAACTACTAGGCCCAATTTTGGGGTGTGACATAGGTTTCAAAAAATGGAAATGGAAACTTGCAATCCTATATAGGATTACTTAAAAAAAATGATGGAAGAATGAGTTTATGTTTTTGAACTGTTTTGAAACCCAAAAATGAAAATAAATCATTCGTTCATAGTGAACATGTTAAGTTGTGACATATTGAATGAATTTTCTTAAAATTTTACTGGCGGTACAATCGTCAAAAAATTTACCAAGGGTAAAATTGTCAAAATTTTACTAGGGTAAAATTGGGGTGACAAAATTATTTAATATGTAAATATTAAAGTTTATTTTGGGAAATAGAAAAACTGAATCGGGTTGGATCATACTACAGAGTACTAGGTCAAAAAAACTCAGGAAGTACTTGTAATTGGACTTGACGTGAGAGAGGCCCAAAACCCCTCATGTAAGGAGGTGGGACGACAAAACCCTAGTATCATTAACTAGGGTTGCTGCCCCTTACATCCTAGATGGACTAGGATATCATTTTTCTGGTGGAAATAAACTTTTACGACTCTACAAGAGTTCTACCTTCTCTTCCTTTAAATAGATGGCACCGATAGAGTTATTTACACCACTTTGAGAGATTATTATTCTGCCGAAAAATAAAAAGAATTTATTCTCAACTATTACATATATTTTTTCGTAATAACAATTCTACCCGTTTCTATTAAGAATGGAGAATTTTCGTTTTCACCTCAAAAAGAAAAGAATTTTTTTTCTAGTTCTGTGTTTTGATTCAATTGGTTCGAGCCCACACTCAAAGCAGTTCGTGGTATGAGAATAGCAGAGAAGATTGTTTGGTTGAAAGTCGAAAAACATCAAGGATCTGGTTAATCCAAAAACACAAGTACAGTTTTGGTTAAGGTTTATTGCTATAAATATCACAAACCAGGTTGGTTCTCAAAATTTCAATTTTCTACTATGTAAGAAAACTATTTTCAAATCAAATTTTTTCTAACAAATTTCACTTTTTAACACTATTATTTTATTTCCTACTTTAGTACTTGATTATGTTTCAATTCACTTAATGTTTCACAATTTACTAATTTCTTCACTTACTAGATGTTTCACATAATTTATTCATGAATAAACTTATCTTACTATAACTCAATACATTTTTATTTTTTATTCAGTTTAGTCCCTTAAACTAGATCATGATGGATTCAAAAAATTATTTTTACATCCATTTACTATTTCACTTTATCACATGATTTCTTATAACATCTATTTTTCATTCACCCTATATAAATTTTACTAATTTTCATTTTAGTTCTTAAATAAATAAGTAGAATTCATAAGAGTACTTACCCTTCTTTTGCTAGATTTCACTTTCTTACTTCTCTTCTCATCTTTTCATACTTTTGTCACTTCTTCTCCTTTGTCTACAATATTTCCGTCACTTTCTTTTCTTTCTCACTTCATGAACATATTAAAACATAATCAATTTCTTTACTAGAAATAACATTCTCATATCTCTACTTCATCTAAACATATATTTTATAAGAAAACACTTAAATTTTCACATTGTCTCTTTAATATCTTCACTTTCTTCTCAACTTTCTTCACTTTTAACTCTAATTTCTTTCTTCAAGATGATAATCAAACTCTTTAGGATCTCTACTCCACTTTTCCTTTTTTGTGGTTACGGTAGTTCTCATGGGTGAAAATAGTGAAATTGATGGAAAAAGACTAAATTGCATAAAAA
>CM025147.1:25351223-25371291 GCA_013467495.1 Gossypium gossypioides | reverse complement strand
TTTGGTTACAAGTTAACCAAGGGTTCCATAGGGCAAATCTATCCTTAATCTTTTCTTTTATGTATTTTTATTATTATTATTTAACAAATTTTATTTATTCTCATTTTTATTTCTAATTTGTGTTTCTCTTGTGTCTAGATCCGGGTTTCCGCATCAGTGATGCTCATCACCATATGCCACCACTGGTAAGCCCTGTCCTCGAGCAGGGAGACTACACAACGAACAATGTCTGGTGTGGTACATTGCAACTCTTCTATCACTTAGCAGACTCGTGAAAGCCAATTTTTAGCCACAACAGAGTCATCATCCTTCCCTCCTTTAAATTCCTTGGCTTCTCTTTTAAGAATCTCTTTCACATGGTCTCCTCAAAATGAGTTTGTAACTAGAGTAGGAGGTGTGAAAGTCACTTGTTGTGTCGTTTCATTCGGTCATTGAGGATTGGAGGATAGAGCAACATTCACAAATTGATCAAACCACTGCCCCATCCTTTCAAACAGAGCTTTATGGGCTTTACCTCTTACAACTGCCCTACTTGCCGAGAGGCCAGGGCCTCCAGATTGTGGAGGAGCATTACTCTTTATCTCATCACTATAGTAGCTCGAGAATTTGTCGAAATTAGGATTAGTTACACATCACAACTCAATTTAGTATTACAATAAGAGACTAGCCAAAAAATTGTTATATGCATATCAAAGCTTGCTACTAAATTTGATTTTTTGAGGATCGACTAAATCGAAGCTCTGATACCAATAAAACAGTAAACCCTGACTCATTCGTTTAACCATCGAATAGTGATGTTATCGAAAAATAAAATCATTGTGTTATGTTAATAAGAAAGGTTTCAATAGTTAAGCCATTCAACACAATATAGAAAAAATAGTCTTCAAAAGTCGCTTAGCGGATTATAATTTCTAAGGAAGAAACCAAGGTAAATAAAAAGTACACCACCACACACAAAATATAAAAGTCAATAATTTGGCGAAGTTTCATCATTCATTATAAACAAACTGTTATAAGAAGGATATCCCAAATTCATTTCATACAATGTCCAAACAAAAGAGACAGACACTACAGGCCTCCCCGATTGATATACATGTTACAACAAAACAATAAATGACTCACAATCAAGTCTACAGTCTAGCTGAGTCCCTTATAAGAATCCACAATGCACTACAAAACTTCAAATGGAAAAGGAAACTAGATAAGTACAAAATGAACTTAGTGAGTTCCAAGGATATTCGATAACCTTTTAAACAAGGTCTCAAGGAAATAAAATCAAGATAAATAATAAAAACATTTGATACCACTAATCAGCTTACACACTGATGCAACATTATAAATTCATACAAACTGTTGGCGAATACATATCACAAGTAGATCATTGTTCATTGGCGGACACTGTCCACTTCTATATATAAGTTACCAATAACTTCAGTTTACATGCGAAAGTTAGTTATATCTAACTATACAACTTAGGTAAATTTCAAAGCATAATCAGAATTAGTTCATATGCGGATACTTATCACATTGAAATACATATCACACAAATATCCATTCTAGTTAAGCATTGTTCATGTGTAGAAACTTTACATTATAAATGCATACTTTGCATGGAATAGTTTGTGGACCCCTTCCTTGTGTTAGCTTCTGATCCATTCAATGCTCCGAAGAGCTACGATTTTAAATTCACGGTATTACTCTGTAGAGCCAATATTCATTTATCCAATCAAACCTTTGTAAATCTTTCTTGTTAATTCGAATACTTACTTGTTCCCCCACAAGGCCCAGGCATTCACCAATCACAGTTTACATATACATGCCCTATTAGAGGCAAATCACATATCATTTCATGTTTGCCATACATTTCTCCCATCACAGTCACAACTCAATACTTTCCTTCATTTCCCCTCTTCAACCTTTTCGGATACGTAGCTTGTGCGCTAAGAAAGAATATTCATTTTCAACTATTCATGCACATACAATTATTATGTTTCCAGTTTGTTAGCACATTCATGCACAACTGAGTTGTAATAACTAACTTACTTGAAAGACTACATTATTATTGATTTAGTTGGAATTTATCTAGAGCCCAAGTGAAAGGAACTTACCAGAGATTATCGAGAAAAGATTTATCTAATCTACGGGTTCTTTCCCTTTTGCATTACGACCTTCTCTTGTATCTTTAGCTAAATAAAATCAAACACTATATTAAATACAGAAACAATTAAAACTTTAATGTAAAAATAAGAACCGGTAACATACAATCAATAACCAGAAGAAAGTTTCCTTCCTTTCGTGACTTCTAGTTGAAACCTATATAAATGGTTCTGGTTACCCTTTCATTCCCTGATAATAAACTAAATAAGGACTCAAGAATTTACCAACAATTGACTTGAAAAGGTTAGTTACTAATCAAGCTAGAAACTTGGTTCTTTCTTCAAGTAACGAAGAACACTCTAGGTTTTTTATGAAAAAATAAAGATGAATGAACGAATATGTTAGCCACAATTGAACTCGCCACTCGTGGGTTCTCAATGGAAGAGCTCACCAAATGCGGAATAGGAATCTGCAAGATGGCGAAACCTAGTAGAACAATTCGCAATGGAAAGATACAAAAAAGAAACAAGTCAATTCTTACAAATTTGACTAGCTCAAACGCGAGTCATCACCAATCTCACATGGTCAACCATCCAAAACTCAGATGAGAAAAAAAATTGAGGTGTGATAGAATTAGTTTCTTCTTATGCATCTTCGATGGGAGGAGATTTTGGAAGCGATACAGAGTAAGCACCCTATCAATTAAAATTTGGTTAATAAATTAAAATTAAAAATTTTAGATTAAGAAATTAAAATTATGTGTTTGGGAATTAATTTGGTTAAAATGGATTTTAAAAACGATGATTGATTAAAAAATAATTTTGAAATTGATTTTAATTGAAAAGCAACCTATTTGGAAAAAGGGAGAAAATTGTAGGTGGTTAAAGGGGCAAATGCCCAATTTTTAACATTTGGTAAGTTATTTAAACCACTCATCGTCTCCTTCTCTCCCATTCTACATCTCTTTCAAAAATTTGTCAAACACCAAATTAAAGCTTTTCTGTTGAAATTTGCTCACCCTTTTTATTTTAAGCTCTCCAAACATAAAATTTCTTTTCAATTTTGAAGATTAATCACATTTTCATCCTCAAAAGATCTTCACACGTTTTTAGCTCGAATTAGCTTCATAGCTTATTGATTTTGCAAAATTGAGGTGAGATTATGACTTATTATGATTAAACTAAGTGATTTATTATTTCAATTCAAGATTTAAATGATTTAATCAAGATATTAATAGATCACTTGATTTTAAGTTGAATTTTGGCTTGAAATTGGTAGATCTCGTATCACTTAATTAAACTTCTATTTTAAAGTGATTTCTAACTCATTTTGATTTAATTAAAAGGTTTTCTATCTTGATTTAACAAATCCTTAAGTAATTTTAACAAATCAAACGTTTTCCTTTTTGAATCATCACATAAGCTTGATTTTTTTGAAGAAATTAGACAGTGTAATTGGATAAAATTGATCGTTTATATCAGTAATTAGATGATATTCAGGAGGCATGAAGTTGAAATCTAAGCTTAGAAACAAGATTTAAGTGGTTGAACACCTATTTCGGCAAAACTAGTTAAGTTTTTGATAAAGAGATATAGAGGTTGTGCTTTGTGATTTTAGCATGAGTTAATCTTGTTAGTTGCTATTTGTAATGCCTTTGCAATGTGTTTGATGTGTTTGTAAAGTGACAATTTATGTAACACCCATAACCTGTTTCTATCGTCGGAAAAGTGTTACGGAGTATTATTGTATGATTTAGAACATTCCATAATAATAGCATCCAATTCATCTAATTAATTAACAATATTCATAAATAATTCAAGATGTAGCAAAATACATACATTCACAGGTCTTAAATCGACCTTACGAGGCAATAAAAATAATTTAGGAACAATTAGGGACCAAATTCGGAACAAAATAGGAGATTTGGGACAAAATTGAAAATTTTCCAAAACAAGGGTCACACGGCCGTGTGACCAGACCGTGTGGCACTAGACATGGTCGTGTGGTTATCCCACACGCCCGTGTACATGGGCCGTACGACTCTCTGACTTGGATCACACGGTCGTGCCGTAGGCCATATAACCTAATCTATCTCAAATCTCATCATACCATATTTAAACATGATACTTACCATTCCTTGAACAAGCACCCAAGCTCAACTTTGAGTTTAACTAGCATACCATATAAGGTTACCATTCCAAAACATCTAACATGCCAAAACATCACACGTAGCTAAGAAACATTACAAAAATAATCATTTGTCCTATTACATGCCATATAACCAAGATGTTTACAAAAACTACCAAAGAGTCATCAGGATAGTGTGATTCTGCGAGTCGATCCGATCTCCCGATCACAAAAAAATAATCTACAAAACAAAGGACAAGGCACGAGTAGGCTTACTTGAACCTTAGTAAGTTCGTTAAATCAAACGATAAATCTTACCAAATTTAACATAACAAATCAAATTATAAAATTAAATAACAAAGTTTCTGTCAATCACAGTTCACAGCAGGTGAGTATTACAGAGTACATTTATTCACATCACATTCAAAGTCGTCATTTAGTAAGATCTCATTTCATGTAATTTCAGGGTATCACTCATTCGAGTTAACTTCAGAACTTTGACTGACTCATGATGATGTTCACACAACCTGCAAAGAATCTGCAATAGATGCAAGATCTCAAACCATCATTACGGTTTGTATCACCGGTACATAGTACCTACTAAATAATCACCGGCTCATGATGCTGCTCATACAAGCTGTAGAGATTCCGCAACAGATGCATTATCTCAGCCATCGTTACGGTCTGTATCACCAGTACATAGTACTTGCTAAATGATTATTGGCTCAATGCTTGATAGACAACACTGGCACAAGGCCTGCTAGGCATAAAGCCTGATAAACACACCGGCACAAAACCTGCTAGGCACAAAGCTCGATAAATACACCGGCACAAATTTTGGTTGGCATAAAGCCCGATAAATACATCGGTAAAAAGCCTGATATTTAGGTACATCACATACTCACAATTTTCATTTATTATTCTCAAATTATTCAATAGTTAAGTGCAACATTGGACCTAATTATAATAAACATGTAATACACAAGAATCCTAAAACATAAAATTATAGTATGAACTTATATGACTGATTTGCAGTAACGGTTCAGAGTATGTCAATCAATGATCAACGTTGCATCAATTCAATATTTCCTTTTTCATTTACACACATCAATATAATCCAACATTATGTAATTAGATTCATATATTACATTTATAAATGTACTAAAATTAAGCCGAGTGAACTTACCTGACTAAATTGCAGCAATGACAAAGGTACAGGAATTATTCGATAATTTTCTCTTTTCCTCGATTTTCCACTCGTTCTTGAACTAAAATAATAATTTTATTCAATTCACTAATTCCAACATTAAAATTAACTCATTTTATGCAATTAAATCATTTTTGACATTTTTATGAAATTACACCCAACATTTCACTTTTATGCAATTTAGTCCCTAGGTCAAAATCATGCAATTTAACCATTTTCTATTAAATCCAAGTTTAGCCGATATATTAACCCCCTTCATTAAATCCCATCATTTCTGTTATTTTGCATCAAGTCCTTGTACTTTTACTATTTTCACATTTTAGTCATTGAACATTAAAATCAATAAAAACTACTTTACAAAATAGTCCTATTTAGCAACCAAGCTTAATATTCTATCATAAAACTTCAAGAATATACTAAAATCATCAACGGAAAAATCCAAAAAATTTAATAGTACTACAAATTAGTCCTCAGGTTAGCTAGATTAAGCTAATACGAGCTCAAAAACATAAAAATTACTAAAAATGGGCAAGGTTTACTCACCCAATCGAAGAGTTCAATCTCGGCCGAAGCTTTCAATACCCTAGCTATGGATTTTCGGCTTGCTTAACAAGAAGAAGAAAAGAAAATGTGATAATATTAACTTTAACTTATTAATTTAATTTACCATTTACTTATTTACCAAATTAACCTTTATTTTAACGTATAAAATCATTAAAACAAGCCTAAAAATTTCCATAATTCAAATATATGGTACAATTACCAACCAAGGAAGGTTTAATTCACAATTGGTCCTTCAATTATTTTAATTTTAACTAAACAAGCTTATTTTTAATTTAACCCTAAACTAATTAGGACTCAATGAGCAAAAAGCCCAAAAGTTAGTGGATTTATCATATGTACCACCGCTTGGACTTTTTTACCATGGTTTAATTACCATTTTTGTCCCTTTACTATTTTAAATCAAAAGCAATTAACTTTTACCTCTTTTACAATTTAATCCTTTTACAGTAATTAAGCAATAAATCATCAAAATTACCGGACCAAACTTCATTTCACATATAATACGACTCTGTAAATATTTAATAAAAATATTTATGGCTTTAAATTACGGAAACAAGGTCCTAATACCTCATTTTCAATAACCACTTGACTTTTGACCAACCTCTTATACTAACTTTTAATTCAATTAGTTAAAATTCCTCAAATCAAAATTCATTGTAAAATTACTATTGAATAGTATAATTTAAATATTAATTATACAAGATTACTCATCGGATTTATGGTCTCGAAACTACTATTTCTGACACCATTGAAAAGCAGGCTGTTACAATTTATTTGAGAGCCTTCACTAGCAACATCAAAGGCCAAGAAAAGCTTATTTGAGCATTGTAGTTGAAGCAAGTGCTAAGGTGAGTAATAAGCATACTACATTTAAACACCAGTACACATGCTAAAGGAAGCCTAGGTAAGATGTGCAAACCTGCTATGTATGGCTTGCAAACTCTTCATGCTATGTTAACACTGCTATGCATAAAGTGTGAACACTGCTTTATTAATACGTGAACCCTACTAAGCTGGCATGCGAACCCTTCCCTTGTTAATATGTTTGAGCATGCTACGTAAAATATGAGAACTCTATCATGCCATAAGTGTACCCTATAGTTTGTTGTGCGAGCCATAGGTTGTGCGAACCCTATCACCAGACATATTTGAACCCTATGACCTGAAGTTATGTGAACCCTATCACCTGAAGGTATGTGAGCCCTCACGTATAAGAAGTGCAAACCTATGTTGTGTGACTGTATCTAAAGTACGAACCCATGTTGTGTGATTGTATGTGACATGCGAATCTATGATTGAATGATATGCAAACCTATTATATGACATGCAAACCTATGTTGAGCGATATCTGAACCTATTATGAATTATGTGAACCCAGTATGTTAATATGCAAGTCTATATGTGTGTGTGAATCTATATGTATGCGAGCCTACCACATGTAAGAACCTGTACCCATGTGCGAACCCATACCATGTGTGAACCCATACTGCATGTGCGAACTCATATCATATGCGAATCCTACTCTTTATGTGAACCCTATTATCATGTCATCTATGTGCTATATATGAGCAAATTGTGAACTATACGGTGTTATATTGTGAATTGTGTATTGTGATACTTTGTGCTATATGGTATGTGAGCCATGCTATCATGTGACCTATGTTATAAAATATGTGAGCTATGTAATAAGGAAAAAGAGTTCTGCAAATTATGATTTATGCGAGTTATGAAAAGAATATTATGTGAATAGTCATTATGTGTGCAAGATATGTTGCATCTGAGCTATATTACTTGCGAACCATTCTTTACTGCGAACCATATGATATCTGACTGATGTACACTGCGAATTGTGCTACTGTGCGAGCTCTACTAAATGGTGAGCCATATTATACTGAGTATTGTGAATGTGTTAAAAATGACATGTTGGCATTTTGATCTCTTGGAAGCATTGGATATAGTTGGCATGTCATAGAATTATGAGTACTCACCCTTATTAGTTGGATAGGGCATTGTAGCTCGAAGACAGCATTAGAGAGATAAGGGAATGTAGAGAGTATAACTTCATTCACCGAAGATAAAGTAGGGCTTTATGAGTCTACAATGTTGGAGAGTGTGAACATTTGTGCTACACATATATCGGAGACAGCGTAGGGCTCTTTAAGTCAATAGCGAGACGTTATATAGAGATCCATTTATCCAATGTGTAGTGATAGAGTCCACATATATGTTTCAAAATCACGATATGCCAATTTATCATTACTTGAAATATATGAGTTATGATATCATATGAACTATTATTTCATATCATCTATTGTTTTACACGAACTTATATTCTTCGTGAATTGCCTATTTTATGTGAACTATTTATTTCATGTAAACTATTTTATCGTGCGAGCCACTATTCCATGCGAGCTGTAATAATATGTGAACCGTCATAGTATGCCCATTTTTAACCTAAATTATGTGTTTATTTGTTGTATGTTTGAGCACTCACAAAGCTTCAATAAGCTCACACTCTCTTTTAAATCATTGTAGTGTTATAACTTGTGAATAGGTGTGGAAGTGAGCCATCCAAGTGATCCATAACAAGGTTACACCTGGGTATGTTGATGTGTTCCCAATCTAAATGAGGAAGGCAATGTGGGACTAATTTATAGGATTTAGTATTAGACTTAGTTACAATTTTTGGGTTGTAATTGGAAATTATGGACTCTTTAATTATTTATTTGGAACTTTATTATCGTTTTAGATAGTTGATTAAATGGTAGATTGTGAATGCTTGGTGAATCGTATGAACAATTTTTCGACTAACTTGTAAGTGCAGGTTGAAGAGTCGCTGGTGAACAAGGTAAGTCTTATATGTTTAGTTATGATTTGGAAAAATAATCATGTGTTTAGTTTGCATGAAATGTAAAATTGGACAAATTACAAAATTTGTTAGTTGCCTGTGAACTAATTAGATGATGATTTTATAAAGTTATGTGTAATGTTTAGATAAATCTTCCAAAATAAGACTTATACATATAATTTTACAACACTAATTTCAAACCTTGTAAAGTGGAGTTTTTCCAACATTTTACTAAATTACGATTTAAATCTAATCGTATGTTTTTAAATAAAACAATTTCCAAAGTCCTTTCAAATATAATCAGTTAAAAATACCTTATGGCATGCATGTATATTTATCTGAAGTTTCAAATTAATTTCCTATTAAATATTAAATTATAGATTTAGTTTTGTTGTTGATTAGATGATCAGAGTAGTGCAACAGAAGCATGATTTTAGGATTTTAAATATTTTCTGAATATTTGTGAGGTGTGTTTTGTTGGTTGGTGTGTTTGTGGTGGTTTAAATAGAGAGTCACTTCGGTTAACATGTTTGGGATGCCACATAGTTTGTGTGATGTTTTGTATAAGATTGCTAAGAAATTGGTTAACATGTTTAAGCCAATCCTTAAGTATTGTATCGATAAGGCACAAAGTGTTTTTTTCCTAGGTTTACTTATAACAAATATTGTGTTTGTTGCCTATAAAGTCCTACACATGTTGTAACATAAAATAAAGGGTTGGGAGGGAGTTTTACCTTGAAATTTGATATGAGTAAGGATATAAATTAGGTGGAGTGGCACTTTGTCAAGGAGATAATGCTTTAGTTAGGCTTTGATCGAAGATTGGTGGATTTGGATATGCAATTTATTGAGTTTGTTGCAGAATGGGGTTTGTCACTCATACCTTTACAACTAGGGATCTCAAACAAAAGGACCCTATGTCCCTGTAGTTGCTCATAATCAATAGCAGAAATGTTTTCATCTTTAATAAACAGTACTAAATGAGTTAGGATTATTATGAGGATGGAAGGGAGTAGAAATGAAATTTGCTGATGATAAAATTTATCTTTGGTGCAACTACCCTTAGTGGAGTGTGGGAAATTAAGGGAATTATTGATTAATATGAATCATGTTTAGGCCAAAAGGTGGATTTGACAAGTTGATGATTTTGTTTAATTTTAGTACTACCTTGGAGTGTAAACATGTGGTAGGTGTAGAATGTAATGAGTGTTCGTATCACTCGAGACCCTAATAAATATTTAAGTTTACCAGCTATGGTTGGCAATAACAAAAAAAATGCACTTTTCAAGGTATAAAGGATCATCTTTGAGAACGTATATGAAGTTGGAGCAATTGAATGCTTTCTAAAAAAGGTAAGGATGTTTATATTAAAGCCATTTTGCAATCACTTTAGACTTATACCATGAGTTGTTTCTTATTACCAATATCATTTTGTAACGAGTTTTAATTCTTATTATTTGATTTTGGTGTCAAAACAATGATAATTCTAGAGGCATGAGTTGTGTAAACTAGTATGTTTTATGTGTGTCTAAGTTGTAGTAGGCCTTGGATTTCATGATGCGTTCCAATTCAACATAGTGATGTTAGGCAAGTAGGTTGGCGATTGGTGACCAACCCCACATCCTTGGTAGCAAGAGTTTTCAAGGCAAAAATATTATCCATTCACAGAGTTTAAACATACTTAGGAAGGAACCCATCATTTACATGGCAAAGCATTTGGAGTGCGCAGGGTATGTGTAACCTCTCCAACCCGGTCTAAACTTTAGATCCGAATTCAGGAGATTGCATCATCCACCAAGATGGCCTAGTAGCAATCTGGGTTTATAAAATAGTCGATTTAAAACATTTGTTTATTTTAGAAGAAAACTTAGTCTATTTTTAGAAAATTCCATGAGTAAAAAAGCAATTAGTTTAACATCTTTCTTGTAAAGGATGATTATCATTGAAAAACTTAGTTAATTTTTGGTTTATTTATTAGAAAAAAAATTATTTATAATCTTACAGTAGGAAAGTGATTTTTAACTTAGTTTTAATAAAATCTATATTTCATGCATATTTGATTATAATCCATAATTCAACATTTAAAAAAAACAATTTAAAAGACATGTATGCTAATTAAAGCCAACCTAAGTCTCATGCCAATGTTCAAAATAAAACTATATAGTCTCTAAATAATAAAAATTATCAAATAAAAATTTCAAAATATTCTTTTGGTAGAACGGTCAATCTAAGCTGAGCCCTTCGTATGTCGAGTCCACGTCCTAACCTGGTGGGCTATCTGTAAAGATAAAAATAAAAAGGGAAGTGAACTATGAAGCTCAATGTGAGTTCCATCACAAGAAAATTGATGCAACCAGTAGACACAACATACATAATATCAACTTCAAAGGACAAACACAATTTGAATGGCAACTTGAAATTTTGGTATTTCAGATTAACTCATTATCATAATATTTCGGTATTCACAGCAATGCAAATGCTTATAAATGCAATGCAATTTCAATTTATCAGAAAAGGTTCCTACCCCAGAACTACACACCATAGTAGGAGAACTCCTCTACCTTTACACCATGTTGTAAATAAAACTACTCATCATTGTGGACAAACCACTCGTTGTTATAAACCACTAGTAATAAAAATGGTGGATGAACCACCGAGTTTTGTTTGTTAAAAAGTTTTTGCAATCAATCTGCTAGAAGGTTATGGATGCACAACATATTTGTAGATTGAAGTTGCTAATACGGTGTGGTTAAACCACTCAAACAATGCAGATAAAAGGTGTTCAAACAATGTGGATAAACCACTAAATGATGCAGATAAACTGCTTAACTTTCTCTGTTCACATCGTCGCACCCCATGCAATGCAATATGGCAAGCTTAAACAGATCAATACGGTAGCATTTAATTATGTTTTTAACAGAACAATATGATGGCAATCAATATGCTTATAATAGTTCAATACAGTAGCAAATAATATGCTTATAACAGATCAACTTAATAACCAAAAGTCAAGCTTATTAAGTGTTTGGTTTATCGGTAACATAAGACATGTTGTATGGACAATCACAAATATAGATACAATAGACATGTGTATTTCATGCAAATATTTACATAACATTAGTTCAGTCAATTAGATCATGGATTCTAGTATTATTCATATTACCAGGGGTTTAATTGAATAAAATAAAACATTAAAAATAGTTCAAAAACCATTTAGGGACTAAACTAAACAAATCATAAAATTTTAGGTAAAGCTATAAAATTTGAAAAATAGGGTCAAAAGTTTAAAAATCTAAAAAAATAAGGGTAAAACTATAAAATCTAAAAATAATAGGCAAAACTGTAAAATCTAAAAAATAGGGGCACATGGTCGTACGGTGGGTCATGTGGTCCACACATCCGTGTGGCAGACCGTGTGGAAAGGTTTTGGCCGTGTGAAAAACAAACTATCCTAGGGTTTCAGGGGAACATGGTCATGTGGTCCACATGCTCGTGTGGCCCTATCCTAGGCACAATTTTGCCCCGATTTACTTGTAAAAGAACACATAAGTGTCTTCGAGATATCGAGCGATGTCCCTCTCATTTAGATCTTGTCCAGGTTACCTAAATTGAGTCCTTTAAATGATATTTCTGTAAGAATTAATAACAGTTTTCAAGATTTATCAAGATTACCGAGAATTTTGACAAGACTCGTAAAAGATCCATTCATTCAAATGAAAGATTAACACCATATGTAAATTCTATGAGAATTTCAAATTGATTACCGAGATTTTATTTGAACTTATCGACTCTTGGAAAAATTGGGGATGAAATTTATGGCGATTCACTAAACCTATAAAAACACAACGAAATGGGGGATGATTGATTTGGGAAACGGAATAATTATCAACAATACAAAAAATTATTATGGAAAGTAAAGAGAAGAAAATAAAATAGAAGGAAATATAAAGATTAGGGGAATACAATTCTCTTTAGGTCGGAAAGGGAAACAAAATTCTATTATGACTAGGAAAAGGGATTAAATAGCTAGGTTTAACAAATTTTGGAAGGGTTGCATGGTAAATTACTCATATTACCAAAATTAAAAGGAAAAAAAGGGAAGGGTGGCATGACTTGAACTTGGGAAAGCAAGGGGAAAGTGTAAAGGCTTAACCATTTGGGCTATTACCCACTCTTAGTTATTTTCTACTCCATTTAATATATATTCAAGTATGGTTTTGATCATAGGTTGCTGAAAAATAAGTAAAAGAATTGGGAGAAGTGTGGCTTAAACATAAGACCTCTAAGGATTACAGTAAACACTTAACCATCAAGCCTAATCATTCACTTAGTCATTCTTTATAATTAACCCCCTATATTTTGGGGTGTTATAGTGTGCTCGAGGCAAGGCTACAATGAAAAATCAGTAATGGCCAATCCATGTGCATTTTAGAGGATTGATAATTGCCTAATATACACACACCAATAAAATTCAGTTAATTGAAGTTAATACTGCTTGTGATTTAATTGACTCAAGCACATGAGGTTGGAATATTTAGTTAATACGAACCTTGTTTCACCTAAATGAAACTTGTAACAGCCCTCACCTGGTCCAGTCGCCGGACTTGGACAATAGGATGTTACAACTAAATATCAAACAATTACAAGCAAATTATAATTTTAAAATCTAAATTAAATATCAAACAAATCATAATTAAAAAAAATTAAAATGTGTTTCAATAAATTACGGTTTAATATCGAGCTTACGAAAGATTAAAACTAAGCAAGCAATCAAATTGGATCAATTTGAAACAAATTTAAAAAGATAAGAATATATGAAAATAGGGGACACACGGTCGTGACTCGAGGCTGTATGAAAGGGTTGAGGCTGTGTGGAAGGGTTACATGGCCATGTGAGTAAACTGTGTAACAACCTTGTGCCGTGTGAAATTGGGGTCACACGGCTATGTCGCCAGGCCGTATGACAAAGCTCAGCTCGTGTGGCTCAAGACATGGTTGTGCTGTAAGACTATTTACAATTTGAATATAGGGTCACACGACCTTGTAACTCCTTGAGACTGTGTAAACAAACCTGCACCAAAATTTAATAGGCCACATGGCCGTGTGGGGTGACCCTGTAGGACACATGGCCATGTGGTAAACTGCGTGCCAGCTAGTGTATACCTAAAAAGTGCCTTTTAAACCAAGCTATACAACCATGAAATGTTTAAGCCCCAAGTTTTCATTTAGACTACATTTCAACCCATTCAAAGGTATTCAAAACAAGTCAAAAACATCATTTACAACAATCATCCTAGGTGTCTAACTAATATGCCACAATTGGCACCTCAATCAACAATGCTAACCCAATTAAATTATCCTACTCAATCATACCATTATGCCTTCAATGGCACCCCAAATAAACCAAACCAAACATGTATAAAAACAATCGACACATCCAAATAAAGCATAGGTGTAGACATGACTTTTACCAATTCCATACTAAGACATAATCTAGGCATATTATGCATGAAAAAAAATCCAAACATCCATCAAACATAATGCCTAACATATAACCATTTCATCCATGAAAACATTTAGTAAATAACCAAAACAACCATCAAACTATCAACAAAATGACCATTGTCACTATGCAATACATATTTACACAACCAATAAAGCCAACAAGATTCAAAATGTCATCAAACTACAAAATCAACATTCCAAACACAAGACTTCCTAGGTACATGCCAAAACTAAAATAAGAGCATCACCAACACTTGAGTTCGAGATTGTTGTTGGATGCTGAATCGACATACTAACCGAATAGTATCTAACTTAAGTGTGGAAAAACAAAACCGTATGCTGAGTATAACTCAGTGGTATTTCTATAATCCATATATTTAAACAAAATAGAGACTATTAAAATGAACATTTTAATTCCATTAATGACATGCAATAAGATCAATTACAAAGGCTAAATTAAAATTTTTTATTCACAACTAAATCATTAATCTAACATCAATACATGGTAATTATATCACATAGTGCATACATTAGCTCAATTCATGTATAAACATATTCCATCTAGCCTTTCATTTCATAGACATTCACTGAACAACACCATCCAATATTCATAATTCTATTAATTATCTCATATTCTTTTCCACATTTCAATTTCATTTTTCACCATTTGCCATATTGAAAATCAAATAACTTATTTTATCATTTAATTCCCTATTAACACGACTCAGACTTGGACTCAAACGGATACACGGATCTAACCAACACACCAATTTGGCACCCAGTGCCTTATTGGATAAAACCAAAACAAATAGTTGCGCGCAGCACTGTCAAATAGATTGACACCCAGTGTCTCATTGTTTAAAACGAAGCAAATTGGCACACAGTGCCTCATCAACTTGCAGTCGAAAAAATCCCTGAACTCTTCCTATCCTATGGCATTCCAACTATATCCGACTCTACCTGGATAGTTAATAGGGTTTCCATTACTTATTTCATTCTCAATCCATATACCAATCCACATCAATTACATCATTAACTCATTTATGCAATTATATAATAACATAAAACATTTCATTATACATTCAATTCCACATTTACATAAATACTCATAACTTTCATATATGCTCAAAATAATTCTAAAAAACATCAATCATTTTTACTAATTCAAATACATCTCAATTTCACAAATAGACTCACCTTATATTCTTACCCTACAAACACAATTCAAATGCAGCAAATTTACGAGTAATTCTGATTATAGAAACACAAACCGTGAACTCCGAGTTATTCGTTGATGACTTTGTCTTTTCCTTTCTTTTTTGAGGAATCTGAGTCAACGTTAGCTTCAGATGAAAACAAACATAATAAATTATCAATACAAAGCCAATTTCACATTCAATTTCTAATTTATGCAACTTTTTCATTTTATTCAATTTAGCCCCTAAAATCGGGACTAGCATAACTTTCAAACTTAACCCTCAATTTTTATACCATTTTCACTCTAAGCTTAATTTACTCTCTATTTCACATTTTTACCACCAAATTTGAAATTTGTGCATTTTAGTCCTTATTGCACAAAATCATCAATTGACTTTACAATTTAATCCTTTATCAATTCTAAACTTAAAATCTATCAAAACAACACCTCAAACTCTAAATATTCTACAATGGTAATATCCTAAATCTTTACTAGTACCAAAAACTGTAACATGGGTCAGCTAGATTGAACTACGGCGATTCTAAAAACATAAAAATGACAAGAAATGGGTAAGATTACACTAACCAAATTGAGCTTCAAAGCTTAAACCTCAAAGGCCGAATGCTCCCTCTTCTTCCTTCCCAATTTTTAGCATGCAAAATAAAGATGAAAGGTTTGTTTCTCTTTCTCCCCACTTTGCTATTTACTTTCATTTTGTTTTTATTTTAACATAAATTTTAACTAAAGTTTTATAATATATTTAACATATAATATAAGCCATAACCGACCACCATTATAATAATATATAATGGTTTATTTACTTAATAAGTCCTACATATTCAATTCTAATTGTAATTTCTTAATAATTCTTACTCAAATTAAACACTATTTCAATGAAATTACTAAACCGAAGTTCAATTCGCTTCTAATATAACTCCATAAATATGAATCGATTTATAGAATCGAGGTTTTGAAACCACAAATTTTGACACCACTAACTTTTCAATTATTACAGAACCTGTTGAATTCTATTGATTCAATTGCCATGAAGTACTGATGTTGATATTGTAACATCCTATACCCGACCCGATCGTCTGGTCCGGGTACCAAATGTCACAATTAAATTGTTACATAACAAAATATTTCCAACTTAATTAATTCTCTGCTAGAATCAATGTTATGTTCAGATACGAATTTAACCTAATAAATTAACTAACCAAAGCATTTTAATAAAGAACATTGTATGAAATCTCTTATTATACGATTAACTAAGTAGAAAAAAATTTTCTTTACAACATACCCATCTACTGAATATGCCTATATACATACTTTTAACAAGTTGAATTTTGCTTAATTACATATTCACTACCTGAGGTGTAGCCTCTAAGGGCACTCTTCTATATGCATGATACCACCTCAAAGAAACCCACATAGGTTTTGCGAGGTTTGGCTTGGTCCCTTCCCATAGTTTCCATAATAGCCTTTACTCCTATAGCCAAGGCAAACCACTCATAAGTTTGAATGAATTTAGTGAGATTTCATACATAAATTATTAAATAATAACTCCCTGAGTTTCATATAAGCTCTCGCAATTTGGCTGGCGTAGTCGACACCTATATGCTCTTCTTGAACAAATTGTTGGCGAATATATTTGTGGCATGATTTCTCTAAGATGTAGGCGTCCTTTCAACTCTTAAAAGAGACCTAAACATCATCTTAGATTCAAATTCTTTATCATTTGATAAATTTATTGGATAACTTGTCTCTTGAGCTAACATACATATCATTCGTTAACTCTAGCGGACTAGTACACGCTTTGCCGTAGCAGCAAATTCTTACCCATTACAATTCATTCCCTAAAAATTTCTGCTAAATGTACAACATCATTCTGGCTGTTTTGTGTATATACTCTAGCTAACTCAGATACCTATCCAAAAGGGAAACCCTCATGTATATAACCTCAATAGGAAGCTTCTAAATCAATTGTTTGGCGGACTATCATACAAATAAACCCTTTCTTTCATATTCGTATAAGATAATCCCAATGGACTTTTCCTTCAACAAAGTAGTCCTTAAGGATATCACCAAAATGAATAACCCTTGGCGAACTTTCATAGAGTGAATAGCCCTTACGAACGTCCCTCTCATTCGATAGCCTCTGGTGGGTTTACAGAACAGATGGCCCTTGGTGGACTTCCCACATAAGATAGTCATTGGCATATTTTCCCTTTTCTAACACCTTTTTGCCAAGAAAACTTAAAAGTAGAGTTTAGAGAATCGTCTCACTTTCTCAAAACCTATGTTGGCTTATCCGTTAACTCTAGTGGACTCTTAATAGTGGTACATATTTACAAATATTCTAAAGGATAACCCCCATTTCCACGTATATCCATATACAACACACTCTCAGATTTTCCTCTTGTCATTACGTCTTGGCTAGACCTCTTATCAGCATTCTTGCCAGCATTCCCATACATGCCATAACCATTATATAAGACTTTTTACTACGCGAGTCAAACAATAATTTCCACTTATATGCCCTGACAAGCTTCCCTATTTACTGCCCTGGTGGACTTCATTTTTCCATAAGGCTAATTTGTCCTCCACTGGGTCATGCCATGACTAGCCACGGACTTTTGACTCCGAGGAGTCAAAAAACCATTTTCATGGTGTTGCTCCATAGAGCCAATCGATCATTTATCCATGATGTCGCTCTGTAGAGCTAGTAGACCATTTTCAACCAAACCTCATCAACTCCTCTTGTTAATTCAAATACCTAAGTTTTCACCCATAAAGCCGGGCCATTTTCATATTTGGTAACTCCATTCCCCGTTCAATTCGTCCATTCTTCCATTACGCCAATTTTCCTATCTTCAACTAACCCACCAAATAATTCCTTCCAGAGTCCACATTTTAAAAACATAAATTACACGCACGTCTTTACAACCAATACTACTTATTTATACTATATCATGGAGTACGCCACGTACCAATTCTATCATGCAATTCAAGGACATACTATAAAACATTTATGTAATTGCACAACTTTATGCATGCACAACTTTCTCATTCACCACAATCATATACAATTATATAACTAAAACTGAACTTAGAGTAGAACATACAAGCAACACGACAACCAGAATACCACCTCAAACGGTGGAGTACGAAAACTCATCTACTATTCTTCATCCTCGCCGACTTAGCTTTTCTAACTTCATCCTTCCAGCTAAGCACATCCACCAATATACCAATTAAATCAAATATATTCAAGCTTTAAAACCTAGAATCCAATAACATTCGGAAGCTTTTCAAAGATTTTAGAAATCCTTAACTTCTTTTCTTTTTTTCTCAAATTCACAAATACAGAGAGTGTAAGAGCTTTCCTCAACTTTCTCTTCTTCAGAGCAACTAAAGAAGATGATGCAGAAGAGAAGAAAATGAAACATAAATGAGAAGAATTCTGCCTCCAGAATAATCATTCTCACACATATATATAACCTTTCACGCACAGTCGCTAAAGTCCCAAATAACTCATCCATCAATAATCATTTTGTTTCCAACTAAAGAACCAATGGGTTCCAACTTAACTAAACCAAAATTGAGACCCAACTATTTTCCATTCAACCACTAAATTTCCAGATTTTCCAATAGAGTCCACCGAACCTACTATTTCTTTCAATTAACTCCCAAATCTTTCTTAATCTCCGGACCTTCATGAAAATCGAGTGTGACAGATATACTTGTTTGGCAACATAATGTGATGAGATTTACATTGTTAAAGGATGATATAAAGCTCTCACCGCCTTACTATCTATTAGTCAAAAACCATTAACAAATAGTCCATCCACTTTAAATATTAATTTCAATAAAATCCTATGGTCGCTAGAATTGCTAGAGAAATCAAAAGTTTAGTGTGGAGCCTTTATAACAACTATGTTCCTACTATGTCTAATTTTTACTAGCGACATATATCTGCTACCATCACTCGCCCTCGATGTCACTAGGATTCTAAGATTACATTACATGCTTGTAGGGATTATAATATGGTTGTTGTGATCTAGGATCGATTAAGGGTTACTTGGAAAGATACCATTTTACTATATAAAATCAAGGATTGGTTAGACTTCTTGTTTTCCTAATTACTTTTCACCAATGTTGTCTAGTTGCTATTACCTTTTAGGTGATTTGGGGAAATATAAATAAAGAAGTAAATGAGGGTATTAAAATTATTACGAATGAGGCTTACATATTTATAACTATCACTCAGAGCTTCATTTGATTATCAAACAACCACAGTTGAGGGTCAAACTACTCAAGCTTGCTGCGAACCTCTAGATGAATTCTTCTCTAAAAGCACCACATCATTACCTCTTAACGTTGTTAAAAAAAAGACTAAATTGTCTTAAGAATACAAGTTCGGGAACTAATGTGGACAAAAAAATGTTGAAAAACCAAGTTGGGAAAAGTTGTCAAGTTCATAGGCTAAATGTTACTTTATCTCTTTATTTTATGTAAAAAA
>CM025147.1:25319485-25335629 GCA_013467495.1 Gossypium gossypioides | reverse complement strand
CCCATAAAGTTCATTATTAAAATGAAATGTTATGTTTAAAGTTTATACGAGCTTACTAAGCATTCATTGGTTATGTGGTTATCTTTCTCTTACTTTATAGATTTTCAGAAGTTCGATCGGTTTGAAAGCTCATCGGAGATCTATCACACTATCCAACAATTATATCAGTAGATTTTGATATCTTGATCAAGGTTAAAATGGCACGTATAGGTGGACTTGTGGTTTATGTTAGTTGATGAGTTTGGCATGTATATGTCATTTTGGTTGATGTAACCTTGGTACTTTCGATGCCTTATTGATGTGTGTTATTTAGACAATGTATTAATGCATGTATTAATGCCTAAAATGGTAGGTGATGAATTGACCTCAACATGGTCAAGTTATGGTGTGCTTTGGAAAGGTTTTGAATAGATATACATGATTGAAATGACTAGATTTGTGTCATTCAGATGGTTTTGATGCATATGATAAATGGTCCAAAAGGTAAGGTTATTTTGATATGGCATGAATCTAATATGGTATGGTTGATATGTGTCAATTGAGATATGTTTTGGCATGGAAACAAGTTAGTTGATAAATGGTTAAATATGCACATGTTTAGGTATGCTTGATGTATGTGCTTGAGGTGCCTAAATGGTATATTGGTTGTATGGATTATTAGCCTATTGCATGGACCTTTTTATGCAAGTTTTGAGCATGTTTAGAAGCCTTAATCATATGTGCAAAAGTACTTAGGTTTATGCTTGGGAAGGGTGAAATAAATGGCTTATTTTAACCATTTTCTTATCCACGTGGCCTAAAACACGAGCGTGTGTCTCAGCTGTGTGTGACACACAGCCATGTGTCCCCTGTAGGTTTTAAAGGTTGCAAGTCGGGCAGTTACACGACCTGTCACACGGGCATGTGAGGCCATTTCAAGAGTTACATAGCTTGGCACACGGGCGTGTGGCTTGGTCGTGTAACCCAAGTCAGAGAGTTACATGGGCACGGACACGGGCTGGGACATGGCCATGTGTCCCTATTTTGATTGTTACACGACCTGAGACAAGGGCGTGTGTCTCAGCCATGTGAGTCACACAAATGTGTGACCCCTACAATTTAATTTTTTTAACTTTTTTCTCAATATTTCAAATGTTTCCGATTTAGTTTCAAATCATTTCTAAAGTGTTTTTAGGGCCTCGAGGGCACGATTAAGGGACGATGAGCATGTGAATGAATGATTTATGCTATGATTATATTAATGTTTGGAAATGTATTTTCTTATGTTATGGTTTGACAGTAATGCTCCGTAACCCTATTTCGGTGACGGATATGGGTTAGGGGTGTTACACACATGACCAACCATAAGTATGGACCATATGGTCCCTCACACGACCATGTTCCCTCAAAACGTTAGGATTTTGATTCTCACACGGTCTAGAACCCTCCACACGATCGTGTCTCCCCTGCACTATGATTTTTCAATTACCACACGACCACAGTCTATTACACGGTCATGTACCGCCTCCACACGGTTTAGAGCATCCTACATAGTTGTGTGCCCCTATTTTTTTATTTTATAAGTTTACCTAGAATGTTTTGTTCAATTTAGTCCCTAAATGATTTCCAAGCTATTTTAGTGTTTTACTTTGTTCAATTAAGTCCCTGATAATATGAATCTTGTTAGAATCCACGATCTGATTGGCTGAATTAATATTGTATTTGTGTATATTTACATGAATTAATAGTACATATGACTATTGTATCTATAATTGCGATCGTACATACAATCTGCCTTATGTTATCATTTAACCGAGCAGATGAAAAGCATGAATTTTTCTACTGAATTGCAATGTCATAAGCATATTAATTACTAACATTTTGATCTGTATTAAATATGTCACATTGCATTGCATGGGGTGGGACGTTGTGAACGGAGGAAGTTTGGCAGTTTATTTGCAAAATTTGATGTGTATCCACAGCTAGAGGCAAATTTCATTTGTGGGTATTTGTTGTGTATCTACAGCCAAATGTAGATTCCATCTGTAGGTTATTTGTTGTGTGATCCATAGCCAAAGGTTAATTTTGTCTGTAGGGATTTTGTTGTGTATCCATAGCCATTGGCAGTTTATCTGCGAACCAGTAGTGGTTTAACTACAATCTGGTGTGTTGGTGGATGGAGTTTAGGGGAACTCTCATTGTGTTGTGTACTGGTGGGGTAGGATATGTTATATTAAAATCGAAACTATATGGCATCGATAAAAACATTTACATACAAATTTGGGATTTCTGATATTGACATATTTATATATATGTATATTGTGAGTGATCTGAAATATCGATATTCTAAAAGTGTCGTTGTGAATTATTTCTATGTGACATATTTTTGTATGCTTAATCTTTTGCACTAGTTTTCTTGTGATTGAACTCACACTGAGCGTCATAGCTCACTCCCCCTTAAATTTTCATCCTTACAGATAACCCACCAGGTTAGGGCACGGACATGACATCTAGAAGGTTTCGGTTCAGTTTTAGTTAATCATATATTTTAGATTTATTACTAATTGAACTCTTAATTATTCAAAGATTGTATTATTTTATTTTGAATTGTGGCATCGGAAGGCATTTAATTTGATTTTAAGATCTTGAGGTATGAATATTAATTATTTATTCATGAACTTCGATTTTATTAAAAACACAAACAATCATCACTTTTCCACTACTAAAGTACGAATAAAGTTTTAGAGTAATAAATAAATCGATAATTAACTAAGCTCTCTTCTAAAATAATCAAATGTTTTTAAAGTGACTACTTTCAAAACTCCGACAGCCTACTGAGCTATTTTGGTTTCTAATGTAATCTTCCATATTCGGGTCTAATATTTAGGCTGGGTTGGGGAGGTTACATTTGGTGGTATCAAAGCTTAGGTTTTTTAAATTCGGACCGTAAAAATTTGAATGAGTTTGCATGCATGCATTAAGGGGGTATTTTGGGAAAGATCATGCCACAAGTTTTTGAAAAATGATTTTCTACAGTAAATTGAATCCGAGACTTTGATACCGATTCTACTTTAGTTATTGTTACTTCTGAAACTTTAGATAGACCGTAAAATTTAGATTATGAACATTTAAGAGGATAACTAATGCTTGAAATTTTGCATGAAAACTGTAGATATACTTTAGACTCTAAATTTTCATGAGATTACTATGAATACTCAATGTAGACGTGGTAAGGGTAGGTCGTGTAGGGCTGCACTTGTTGAGCCGCCCAGCTTTCAAGGTAAAAACTCGATGCCTAAGGAGGATTATGTTGAGCACTCCACCATCAATGGTGGCAAAGGCTATGAGAATTATGACGCTGTGACACAGGCAATGCTAAAAGTGTTACAAAAGGTTACTAGAGCCCAAACTGAATTGGGGAGCCATGGATCTATTGTGGAGAAGCTCCGGTTGAATGGGGCAGAAACATTCAAAGCTATTACTGGAATGACTCTTACTATAGCTAAGTATTGGATGAAGTTGATAGAGAGGATTTTGGAGGATTTAGACTGTACTCTAGAGCAGGATTTGAAGGGCACTATGTCCTTGCTTAGGGAAGAGGCCTATGTTTCTGGCAGTTTGTTATAAGGGGTACGCAGTTTAACCTCATAATCTGAGAATACTTTCAAAAGGCCTTCCAGAAGAAATATGTAGGCACTAGGTATGTAGAGGCCTGCAGGCTCGAATTTATCAAGCTAAAACAAGGGGATAAGACCATGGTAGAATATGAGGCTGAATTCCTAAGGCTCAGGTAATATGCTCAAGGCATGGTCGCCACGAAGTAGGATAAATGCGTGAGGTTTGAAATGGATTGCGTTTCAACCTCAAAATCCAAGTTGCTCCACACCAGGAACGATTGTTAGAGACCCTAGTGGAGAAAGCCAAAATAGTGGAAGAGGTTAAATTGGTGGAATGTGAAAAACGGGAAAGAGTAAGGTCCCGTCTAAGAGAGATTCTGGTTCTATTATTTTGAATGCTCATCCTGTAAAACAAACCAGAGAGGGTAGACTGCAGCAAAGGGTCATGGTAAATAACCCTAGGGATGAGGTCTAAACTTGTAAATATTGTGGAAAGTGTCACCCGGGTGAGTGTTGGAAGAAGTTGGGCTCTTATTTTAAATGTGGGTTGATGGAGCTTCTGGTGAAGGAATGCCTTCGACAATCTGACCAGAAACAAGCTCCAACCCAAAATCAAAGAGTGAGCCAATTACCTTTAAAGAACCGAGGGCAGAATAGAATTGCAAATACTGTAGCAGCTAGCGCAAATCAACCAAAGGTTAGACAATTCGCCCTTGTTTACGTTGTTAGGGGATGTGAGGATAGATATGCGTCCGATGTTATCATAGATATTTTTACCATCCACTCAATTCCATATTTTGCCCTACATATGATCTACTAATTCGTGTGTTAAATGTAATATATCTGATAAATTGAGTTTTGGGGTAGAGGAAACCACTACTAATGTTACTGTAGTAAGCCTCTTAGGGCAATCAATTATTGTAAATAAAATTTATAGGAGATGTCCATTGGAGGTTCAAGGGGTAGTGTTTTCAGTAGATCTTATGGAGTTACCTTTTGGGGAGTTTCATTTAATTCTGGGTATGGATTGGTTAGTGGAACACCAAGTTAGTCTAGATTGTGCCTCTGAGAGAGTAACCTTGAGAACAACCGAGGGTAGAGAAATTGTTATGGTTGGGGAGTGTCGGGATTATTTATCCAATGTAATTTCTGCTATCATCGCCGAAAAGCTAGTTCAGAAAGGGTGCGAAGCTTATCTAGCTTGTATGATGGATGAGAATACCAATAATACCACCTTAGATAGCATTTGAACCGTCAGGGAATTCCTAGATGTGTTTCTCTAGGAGTTATTCGGGTTACCTCCAGATTGTTAGGTAGAATTCCAAATTGAATTATTACGAGGAATAGCTCCAGTGTTCATTGCTCCCTACCACATGGCACCTAAAGAGTTACAAGAGTTGAAAATCCAACTTCAAGAGCTATTGGATCATGAAATTGTTAGACTTAGTATTTCTCTGTAGGGAGCTCCAGTCCTATTTGTCAAAAAGAAAAATGGTTCCTTAAGGCTTTGTATCAACTACCGATAGTTGAATAAACTGGCTATCAAGAATAAATATCCTCTGCCTAGAATCAATGACTTGTTCAACCAATTCTGAGGTGCAATGGCATTTTCTAAGATAAATTTAAGGTCAGGATATTATCAACTTAAGGTAAAGGAAACATATGTGCCCAAAACTACATTTAGAACCTGATATAGCCATTATGAAATCCTTGTAATGCCATTCAGTTTAACTAATGCTCCTGCCACCTTTATGGATCTAATGAACCAAGTGTTCCAATCCCTCATTGATCAATTCATATTCATCAATGGCATCTTAGTCTACACAAAAAACCGAACCTAAACATGATGAACACCTTAGGAAGGTTTTGCAAATCCTCCGAAAAAAGAAGTTGTATGCCAAATTGAGTAAATATGAATTCTGACTTAAGAAGGTTATGTTTTTAGGACATGTTGCATTTTCAAAGGGTATTCGGGTAGATCTAAAAAAGATAAAGGCTATCCTAGAATGGAAACAACCCAAAAATGTTTTTGAAATCTAAATTTTCCTTAGTTTATCTAGGTATTATCTTAGATTTATTGAAGGGTTTTCCTTAATAGCTACACGCCTAACTAAGTTGTTGAGGAAGGATGTTCCTTTTAAGTGGATAGATGAGCAACAATCTAGCTTTGAAAAGCTTAAGGCGGTGTAAACCAAGCTCCCGTGTTAATTCGATCTGAATCAGGAAAATAGTATGTGGTGTACAATGATCCATCCGATATTGACCTTGGATGTGTGTTGATGCAAGACGGTAAGGTCATTGGCCTATGTATCGAGACAATTGAAACATCATGAGTACGACTACTCGACTCATGACTTAGATATGGCTACAGTAGTTTTTGCACTAAAAATTTTGAGGCACTACTTGTATGGTGAAAAGTATTACATTTATACAGATCATAAGAGTCTCAAATACATTCTCACCCAAAAAGAGTTGAATCTGAGGCAATAGAGGTGGTTAGAACTGCTAAAATATTATGATTATGTAATTGAATACCACATCGGAAAAGCCAATGTTGTAACAGACACCTTAAATAGGAAGCAGATGACAGAGTTAAGAGCAATGTTTGCTAGATTGAGCCTAGTTGATGATGGAGGCTTGTTAGCCGAGCTGCAAGTGAAACCCACCTTAGTTAGCAAGATTAAGGCTAAACAACCTTTAGATGTGTCCTTATTGCCTTGGATCAAAAGGGTGGAAGATGAAAAATTTGAGGATTATGGGTTTAATGATGAAGGTGTTTTGTGCTTTCATGGAAGGTATTATGTGCCAAATAATAATGAATTAAGACAAACCATACTTCGAGAAACGCATGTTAGCTCTTATGCTATACACCCCGAAGGAAACAAGATGTATTGGGATGTAAAGTGTAGCAACCCATTTTTAGTGGTATCAAAAACAGTGGTTTTGGGACCATAATATTGATGATCGAGTCAATAAATATTATTTATTTAATATTTACAAGTCTATATTAGTGTCATATTAAAATTTGGTTAGAAAATTTTATCGTTTAGATAGTTAATTAAGTAAAAAAGATTAAATCGTAAAAGTTGCAAAAGCTAATCACTAATAGTTAAATGTGTTAAATGGCTATAGAAATTTGAATTGATGAGCTTTAGAAGTAATTAAACCATATGGAAATTTAGTGGACGGCTTTGGTGATGTATTTCATGAAATTTGAATTTTTAATTAAAGGGTAAACTTGTAAATTAATAAATAAACAAAATTAAAATAAAACAAAAGATGAAATATGACACAACCTAATGAGTCAACGGAGGATGAATATGGGCTGAGCCATCATGGCCCAACTTTGCACGAAGCTTCCAAGATCATACAAGACCCTTTGCAAGTTCCCATTGGGCCAATCACAAGGGCTAGGGATAAATGCTTTAAAGAGGCTTTTAATGGAATCATACGTGGGCTTTGGAGTCAAGCCCAAAGAAATCTTGAACAAATTGGGCCAAACCCAAATCCTAATCTAGTTCACTTGCTCCAAGTGAAGGATGAATTCTCTAATGGACTTGAATCGTCCATTCTATCACTCTGATCTTTATGAACTTAAGTTTATTTTAATTCTACAGTTTCTGTTGTGCATCATTTTTATGTGTTAAATTATGTGTTAAGTTTGATCATAAAGATATGCATGTGAAGTGTGTCATTTTATGTTGCCATTTTTATCTTAAGTCATGTTATTTATGCATGTGATATTTAAAACATGTTGCTTGATTAAGTCATTCGTTCATATGTGTGTTATATGTGTGTGCATATAGAGTCTAAGTTAAGTGTCTAGTTTAGTTAAGTCTTATAGCCGATTGTGAGTTGTGTTTGTTGCAAATGGCTGATGTCTGTTTATATGTGTAGGTTACCATTCACATAGATCATTGAGTGTCTCTTCCACTTTGCCAAATTCATGCACCATGGAAGTCTTTAGAATCTTCAAGAACCAGCCTTGAATGAAGATGCATGGACGGTGGCAAAGGTGGAAGGAATTTGGCTAATCATTTACTTCATGCTTGGGGGGGATTCATGAACAACATTCAAGAGAGTCAAACCACAATTAATTTGGCCAATGAACAAACTCATGCATGAACCAAATTAGGGGATGTATTTTCAAGATGCATGATGATTATTCAACCTTCCAAGACGCATTAAAGGTGCCAACTAAAGAGATGCATGAGCCATGCATCTAACATTCTACCAAAGGAAATTAAGGGAGAATTAAAGGCTGAACATGCAAGGAACTTAGATATTTATTCTTGATTAAGCATACATGAACAGTCCAAAGGGGGAGAAAGTGACCATTTGATTGATGCATGAATTTGCCAACTAGATGAACCGATTTTAATGATAGTGTGTGAACATTTTAAATACTAATGTGAACACCATTGATGCAGAATTTGAATGGCCAACTTAGGGTCTATATATACTTTGTAATAGGACATTTGTTAGGTTAGAACATTTTCAATATTAAACTTATCTTTGTGAGAATTTTCTCTCTAATATTCTTAACCGAACTTATTCAAACTTATCAAACTTCTCAGTTCGTGGCGTTCACCTGTCTTATCACTTCGTACCCCACCCCGAAGTGTGGCGACTTCCTTTATACCAAGGTTTTAGTGGTTTGAGTTTTAAACGGGTCTTAGCTTTAATATAGCTAAGGTTCTTTAGCTAAGACTACTATGAGTTGAGGTTTCCACCAATTGAACCATTCAAGACGATCCTTCCCTTTGTGCAATTTTCTGAACATTCCAAGTCTGGGAAATCGCATAACATTTAGTCGACGATTTTGGTGATGTATTTCATGAAATTTGAATTATTAATTAAAGGGTAAACTTGTAAATTGAGTAATAAACAAAATTAAAATAAAACAAAAAATGAAATCATCATCTTTCTTGTTTCTTTTGTTTCAAAATCGAAACCACCATTGTTGTGTTAGGGAGCTTTCAGCCAAGCATTGTTTTGCATGCATGGTATGTATTTGACTTTCATTTTTAGTAATTTGTGTTTTTGATATTGTTTTACCTTAATTTAGCTAGCCTAGGGACTAAATTGAAAAATTGTTTAAAGATTAGGGATTTTCCATGGATGAGTTATATGTGTTCTTGAAGTTAATCGATAGACTCATGAGCTTGATGGTTAAATAGGAACATTTTGTAAAGTAGTTTTAATTAGTTTTGAATATTAGGATTTAATTGTTATAATATTGAAATTAGCATTGTTTAATCGTAAAAATTCAGTTGTTAAGGGCTGTAGACGAACTATAATAAATTCGGCATAGGGGTTTTAGGGTCAATTGTGTAAATTTTGCAAGTTTTGATATAAGGAAAAATTTCATAAAGTGTGAAATTTTGGGGTAATTCTATAAAACAAACATTAAATGGCTTAAATGCATGAGTTTTATTGTTTGATTTTTAAGTGGTTAATTGAATTAAAATTACTATATAGATCAAGAAACAAATCAACCAGACACAAATCGTGTGTAATACCCCAAACCTTACCTAGATGTTACGGCCAAACCTGGAGGGTTATAATAACCATTTGTAAAAAAACCAACTTAGATTTCATAAATTTAAACATTCTAAATGACTAAAAACGGTTTTAACAATCCACGGAAATCTAAACTTTTAACAACAATCCAAAAAAAAGACATACAACAATAATTTCGATTAAACACTAAAGTAAATAAACGGAGATGCCGAGCTCCTGCTACGTCGGCCCGCTTAAGTCTATGGTTTACCTGTAATCCAAACAAACAAACTAAATGAGTTTACAACTTAGTGTGTAACTTATGCATTCAATAATTAGTAATACAATAAGCATGGTTTCGATTTCTCATTAATCAAAAACATCTCAGAAGCGGATACAGAAATAGAAACAAAGGATATTAGATACAGATGCAGATTCCTACCCCCAACTGCTACACACTATCTCCGTCCATCCTTACACACCATATAGACTATCAAGTACCCATCCATCCCTACACATCGTATAGTGATTGTAAGTCACGTTTCAGAATAATTACACCCTAGCTGCCAGGTCGGAATACGATAAATCGCCAGAATCAATTATATGCATGGCTTAGCCACCAAATTTGATAGATTATTAAACTATCCACACTTCAAGCTTTATACAATCCCAATCCTGATGCAGATGCTGACTTAATATATATAAGATATGCACATATAGTAACACCAATTTAGATCATGCTCTAGTAATGCAAACACACTTATTTATCAGATTACATTTCAAACACGTATATAAATAACAGTTTGTACAAAAACAAATCATCGGATAACGAGTTTTATAACCTGTTTCAAATCATGCAGACCCTTTGGTAGGCCTACATTCGGTTGGAGTGACGTTTACGACCCTGGGAAAAATCCCAATTTTTACCCACTCGCCCGTGTGGATTCACACGGCCTAAATGATTGGCCCGTGTGGTCCACACGGCCTGGCACACGCCCGTGTGGCTCATATCAGTGCCCACACAATCTGTCACACAGCCCAACACACAACCGTGTGACCAAAAACAAGGAGTTACACGGGCTAGCACACGGCCTAGCACACGCTAGTGTGAACCAAAACCCAAAAATTCTCACACACAAATCGGACACACATCTATGTTGCTGGCCCATGAAACCTAATTCTAAAACAGTGAGTTACACAGCCTGAAGATTCGCCCATGTCTCTAGCTTGTGAGACTCTAATTCCAAAATAGTGAGTTACACGGACAAACGGCCGTGTGGCTCACACGGCCTGGCACACAACTGTGTGGTGTTGATAGCCATGGTTTTCGACTTTTTTCATTCGTAGAATTTTAGGTTTTCATTACACATTTGATACGGATTCGATGTAGAAGAAACCTAGATGATTCCAGAACCTGAAAACAACAACCAATTGCCCAATAAAATGATTTATTCACGAACACAACACTAAATCCACATCAAAAATTGAAATACGTCGAAAACTTCGACACAAAACTCTGGCTCAAAAATCAAACACTCACCCTCATAGGAAACAACAATACATGGACCTAATCCGTTGGAGGAATTTTAGCCTCTCAATTTTTGCCTAAAAAGGAAGCCAATCGAACATTCAAACTGAGAATTTAAACAATTTAAGCAGAACCCAATTTCAACAATTTAACAAACGAAAGCAAACATTAACTGAATTTCAAAACAAACTTGCGCGGACTTTTCAGTCGAAATAACAAAATACGTATTTTGCCTTACAAAATAATAGTAACGATAAGAGATAAAGAAACAATCGATAAAAAAGAAAATTTTGATGGAAAGAAAAATGAAAGGAGAAAAATGAAGAAGGAAAAAGAGAGAGAGGGAAAACAGAGAGAAGGAAAAATGTTATGATGTGTAAAAATATGTTTAGGTATGCATGCCATACAATCCATGTGATATGTATGTATGTTAATATGATTATGCACAAGCATTGGGGTGGGTTTGATATGATGGAAGAAGTGTATTCTTGTAGTTTTACTGCAAATTCTGGTGGTTAAACAACAATATTTTTCTGGCAGCTCAGCTACATATTTATGAATAGCATACCACCACTTACCGGTGTGATTGGATGGATGGACTCATGAAGTCCTAATTGGTGTGATTGGTTAGTCGGAGATGGTGTGCAACAAATGGGAGTAGGTTTTGTTCTGATATGTTATAAGTTAGTGAAAAAAATGAAATTTTGTTATGCTATTTGTATATATGTGTATTATAAGTAAAATTGTGCATGTGGGTCAAGTTACACACTGGGATTCTAGTTCACTCATTTATTTAATACGTTTGAAGTGATCTTCAGACTTAGGATCTGGAGGCGACTTTGGAGCTCGGTTTAGACATTTTGATTTTTAAGTATGTTTTGGGTTTAATTTTGGACTTCTCAAACTTTCGAACTCTTTACTGGTTTTGGGACATTAATTATGGTTTTGGTATTTAGTTTTGCAAACGTATTATTCATAAATGGTATTTTTAACAAGACGGCATAACTGATGAAATACTATGATTTTATAAGTTAAGAACCTTAATGTGTTTTCCGTTGTAAGGTTTTAAAAACAAATACAATGTTAAACGATACAAGTGGCTAAGCGAGTGGGTTTGTTTTAAAAAAATCAATAAAATAAGGTTTTATGTCAAAGTGCTCTCACATGATTTTCTAAATACTTATGCTTTGATAAATTAATAAATTTTGTTTACACTTGAGTTAAAATTAAGTTTTTACGAGAATTAACGAACAATGTTTTACGTAACAATGTAACCTTCATAATCCACCGTAATGTCTAGAACGGGTTTGGGGTGTTACATACACGGTCTGCCATACAGTCGTGTGCCACACACAGTCACCCCATACGACCATGTGGCCTATTTGATTTTTGGTGCAGGATTGCCCACACCGTCTTAGAGAGTTACACAGCCTGGAGACACG
This sequence comes from Gossypium gossypioides, assembly GCA_013467495.1. Classification (NCBI taxonomy): domain Eukaryota; kingdom Viridiplantae; phylum Streptophyta; class Magnoliopsida; order Malvales; family Malvaceae; genus Gossypium; species Gossypium gossypioides. The sequence continues at coordinate 25,323,561 of CM025147.1, read as the reverse complement.
ACCGTGTGACCCTAAGTTACATGGACTCAAATTATTACAGGTTTTGGCCACATGGCCATGACTTTGTGTCACACGGTCGTATGACCCCTATTTTTAGTTTTTTCCATATTCTATTTTGTTTTAGATTAGTCCATATTCGTTTCTAAACTTATTTTAGGGTTCTGAATGCTCGATTTAAGTATCGTTTTAGTATCTGTGCTATGAACAGTGAATAATAATTATTTTTTGATGATTAAATAAATATTTTTTATTGTGATAATGTATTATATCGTCTTGTTAACTATTGTAATATCTTATAACATTAATCCAGCCACAGAGACAAGTTAGGGGTGTTACATAAAGGAAATATACTGGTGGCCTAGACTGAAGCAAAACGTCATAGAGTTCGTAGCTAAGTGCCTAACATATCAGCAAGTGAAAGCTGAACATCAGTTCCCTTCTTGGTTGTTACAGCCTATCAAAATACTTCAGCGGAAGTGGGAGCGAATATCGATGGACTTTGTTAGTGGGTTACCCTTAACGCCCACTAAGAAATATTCAATTTGGGTGATACTAGACCAATTAACTAAGTCAGCACACTTCTTACCCATCCATAAGGATTATTCATTGCAAAAGCTAGCTAATTTATATATTTCGGAGATAGTGAGGTTGCATGGGGTGCCCATATCGATTATTTCCGATCGAGATTCTTGTTTTACATTTTGATTCTAGAAGAAGTTGCAAGAGTCACTAGGTACTTATTTTGACTGTAGCACTACCTTCCATCCGTAGTCTGATGGGCAATCCGAATGGGTTATACAAATATTGGAGGATATGTTAAGAGGTTGCATTATTGAATTTCAAGGCAGTTGGGAGGAACATTTGCCTCTAGCAGAATTTGCTTACAATAATATATTCCAATTGAGTATCCAGATAACACTTTATGAGGCCTTGTATGGTTGTAAACGCTAAACACCTTTGTGTTAGACCGAACTGGGTGCAAGGAAATTTTTGGGTCCCAAGTTAGTGCAAGAGTTTGATGGGAATGTCAGATTAATACAAGATAGGTTGAAAGCGGCTTCGGATAGACAAAATTTGTACGTGGATTTAAAAAGGAAGTACATTGAGTAAAACATCGATGATCAAGTCTTCCTAAAAGTGTCTCCATAGAGGAAAATGTTAAGGTTAGATTGAAAGGGTAAGTTAAGTTCGAGATTCATAGGACCCTACCGAATTCTTAAAACAGTTGGCCCGATGCCATACCAATTAAAATTACCTTCTGAACTAGATTGAATCCACGATGCTTTCCGTGTCTCCATGTCACCATGTTAAAACGATATCAATCCGACCCTTCCTACATTGTTCCAATCGAAAAGATTGAGGTGCGACCGGACTTGTCTTTGAGGAGGAACCTGTGCAAATTTTAGATAGTGAGGTAAAGGTTCTAAGGAGGAAACGAATCCCACTTGTTAAGGTTCTGTGGCGGAACCATGGCATCGAAGGGGCCACATGGGAGCTAGAAGATGCGATTTATCAATAATATCCCATCTATTTGAACTAGGTAAATTCCGAGGACGAAATTTCTTTAAGGAAGGGAGAATTGTAACACCCTAAAATATATAAGGTTAATTGAAATAAATAACTAAAGAATGACCTAGACTTGATGGTTAAATAGTTAGTGTACTCCTTAGAGGTCGTAGGTTCTATCCACTCCTCTTCCATTTCTTTACTTTTCATTTTTAGCAAACTAAGATGAAAACAATCCTAAAACAAATATAATTTAGAGTAAAAACTTAATAAGAATAGGTAGCAGCCAAATGGTTAAGCATTATCCTTCCCCCTTGCATATTAGGTTCAAGCCATGCCATTCTTCCCCATTTCCCTTTTATTTTTGACAGCAAGGGGAAATTACCTTGCAGCCCCTAGAGTTTTGTAACCCTAAGTATTTATCCCTTTTCCTAATTGTATTTGATTTTTTTTCCAAACCAAAAAAAAAATTATTTCTTTTCCCCTATCTCTTCTCATCTCTGTTGTCCATCCTCTTCTTTGCATCAAATATTTTTCTCCATTACTAATAATCATTTTGTTCCTAAATCAAATCATCTTCCACTCCATCATGTTTTAACAGTTTAGCAAATCACTGTCAATCGCATCTCTAACTTTGCCAAGAATCAATAAGTGTCTTTGTTTCGTCAATCAAATTTTGTATACAATAATATCATTGTCCTGACACAAATCTTTCATTCAATTAATCAATCTTTTATGGTTTCTTGTCGAGACTCTCGGCAATTTTGATAAATCTTGACAACAAACCTTAACCCGTGTATAAATGTCGTTTGAAAGACTCGTTACAGGTGCACCGGACCAAATTTGAACGTGAGGGACATCGTTTGAGATCCCAGTGAAAGGTGTGTATTCTTTTACAAGCGAATCAGGGCAAACCATGCCTCAAAATAGGGCCACACGAGTGTGTGGACCACATAGCCCCTCACGCATGCATGTTCCCCTGAAACGCTAAGATACTTTGATTCTCACACGACCTAGAACCATCTACATGGCCTGCCACATGATCTTGCCTCCCTTGTACATAATTTTGCAATTACCACATGACCACAGTCTGTTACATGGCCTAGTCACAAGGTCGTGTACCCCCTCCACATGGCCTATAGCATCCCACACGGTCGTGTGCCCCTATTTTTCTAATTTTACAAATTTTTCCAAAATTTTATATTTTATTCAGTTTAGTCCCTGAATAATTTTTGAACTATTTTAGTGTTTTATTTTATTCAATCAAGTCCTTGATAATATGAATCTTGTTAAAATTCATGATCTGATTGACTAAATTAATATTATATTTGTGTATATTTGCATGAATTATGAATAGTACATATAACAATTGTATCTATAATTGCGATTGTACATACAATTTGCCTTATGTTATCATTTAACCGAGCACATGAAAAGAATGATTTTTGCTACTGAAGTGTTATGTTATAAGCATATTAATTACTACCATATTGATATGTATTACATACAGCATATTGCATTGCATGGGTGGGGCAATGTGAACGGAGGAAGTTTGGCAGTTTATCTACAAAATTTGTTGTGTATCCACAGTCAGAGGTAGATTCCATCCACAGGTTATTTGTTGTGTCATCCACAGCTAAAGGCAAATTTCATCTGCGAGACATATGTTGTGTAGCCACAACCAGAGGCAGATTCCATCTACGGGGATTTTATTATGTGTCCGTAGCCATTGTTAGCTTATCTACGAACCAGTAGCGATTTAACCACAATCCGGTGTGTTGGTGGATGGAGTTCAAGAGAACTCCCATTGTGGTGTGTAATGGTGGGGTAGGATTTGTTCTACTAAAACCGAAACTGTATGGCATCCATAAAAACATGTACATACAAATCTGGGATTTCTGATATGACATATTTATATACATGTATATTGTGAGTGATATGAAATATCGATATTCTAAAAGTGCCATTGTGAATTATTTCTATGTGACATATTTACGTATGCTTAATCTTTTGCACTAGTTTTCTTGTGATTGAATTCACACTGATCGTCATAGCTCACTCGCCCTTAAGTTTTCATCCTTACAGATAACCCACCAGGCTAGGACAAGGACATGACATCCGAAAGGTCTTGGTTCAGTTTTAGTTAATCATATATTTTAGATTTATTACTAATTGAACTTTTAATTATTCAAAGATTGTATTATTTTATTTTGAACTGTGGCATGAAACTTAGGATTTGTTTCTTTAATCATGCATGGCATTTAATTTGATTTTAAGATCTTGAGGTATGAATATTAATTATTTATGCATGAACTTCAGTTTTATTAAAAATGCAAACAATTATCAATTTTTCGCTGCTAAAGTATGAATAAAGTTTTAGAGTAATAAATCAATCAATAATTAATTAAGCTCTCTTCTAAAATAATCAAATGTTTTTAAAGTGATTGTTTTTAAAACTCCGATAGCCTACTGAGTCATTTTGGTAGCTAATGTAATTTTTCGAATTCAGGTCTAATGTCTCGGCTAAGTTGGGGAGGTTACAATAAATATTTTTAATTGTATTTATTTTT
>CM025147.1:25248013-25258150 GCA_013467495.1 Gossypium gossypioides | reverse complement strand
TTTTATAATTATTTGAAAAATCATGTTTAGAATGAATATGGACAAATAGTTGTCCAAGTTCATTTGAATATGGATAAATTTGTCTAGGTTCATATTGGATGTGGGTTTTCAAATAATTTTTTTTCTTAAAAACTTTATAGGATTTTTTATTTTTTAAATATTTTTGATGTGGCAAAATTGCCATATCAGCATGAGTTACGCTGGCTCGCCAAGTGTTGCTGTCTACTTGCTCTATCAATCACATCATCACTTAACGATAGAAATGGATGAGAATTTTAATGAGATGATCAATTTTCTCTTTGATCTAATGTACATGGGTTAGTTTGCCCTTTTGTGTGAGTAGAGGGACAAAATGTTGGAAAAAAATCAGGTTTGAAAACGGTTTTCTTGCACAACGGAAAAAAAATTAAAAACCGAATCGGGTTGTAATATTTTTAGTAATAAACTTTTTCTTTTTTTTTTCTTCCTTTCATCTATTGATAATTGATTACTCACTTTCTTTTCTAATTATTTTTAGGTTCTAAGTGTTCTTGCATGCTGCCTAACCTTAGGTGGAATTTAAAGCCTCCATTGTCAAAATGAGTTTTCTTGAGCTCGAAGCAACTTCGAATTTATTGGGGATTTTGTGGACACTACTCTCTTAGCATAATGAAATATAGTAGTTTCTCTTATGCGTAAACTTACAGAAATCAAGTCAAAGGCAAGGTTTGACTGACTTTGTAACACCCTAAAAATCTCAGTGTCACCAATAGTAGGATTTCAAAAGATAAATAGCAAAATTTCACAAAAAAGTAAGAGTTTATCAAATTAATAATGATAGTAAAGTCAAAATTTGACATTGAAAAAGAAAATATGAATAGTGAAATTTTAGTAAAGATTAAATTGAAAATTTGTGAAAGATGAGCTAAAAGTGCAAATTTACCTTTTTTGAAAAAGGGGGAAAAATGTAAAAAATATTTTTTTATGAATGTGACATGGATATGAATTGGAAGGTGGATTCGGAAAATGGAGATATGAACTAGATTGAAAAGTGGTTAAAAGTAAAGGGACTAAAGTCAAATTTAACAATTTGTGGGAAAAGAGCTTAATTGCAATTATACCATGAATAAATAATTTATGCATAAGTAATAATTATTTAGGACACATAATTATGTCACGTGTCAAACAAATGAGTGATGGAAAAAGGGTAAAATGACTGTTTTCCCTTATGTCTTAAATATAACAAAAGATATATTAAAGAGAAATTTGATCTAAATATTAATTTTTTAATTTTAAATGATAAAAAAATATGATATTTTGATAGGAGAAATTATAACCATTAGATAAAATCATGTGATTAAATGTAAAAATAAAGAAAAATAAATGTCTTTATAAAAATCCCAATGTGGGATGCATGAGAAAAAGAGAGAGGAGAGGAAAAACAAGTTTTACATTTAATTGAATTTGGTCATTTTCTTGTTCAAGCATATTTCTAACCTAACATTCTTTGGAGTTAAAGTAAGATACCACATCCAACTTCTAATTCAAGAGTTTCCTTTCATATCAAACCAATCATTGGGACTTGAGGATGAAGATGGAAGTGGGAGAAAACTTGGGTAAGTTGTTCCAATTATTATATTATGTTTATTTGAATGTATAATTTGATGTGAAATTGTAAGAATAATGTGTGCATAATTATTTTCTATGTTCTAAGTGATGAAAGTATTATGTTCATGTATGATGTGAATGTTGAGTGATTTTATGAACAATTTGATGGATGATGTTAAGTGATTAATTTGATAAAAATTGAAATAAGGATTAAATTGCAAATTATGCTAAATTTAAATCAAGGAACTAAATAGAGAAATTAAGTTTTGGATTTTTATGATAAGGTTATAAGAATATGATATTTAAAGTATTGGAAAATTTTATTTAAATTATCATGTTTTAAATTGAAAGGACTAAATTAAGAAATTTTTTAAAAATTCAAATTTGAAGTGTTGAAATGTGGAAATTTGAAATTTTAATGTTTTAATTATTAAGTAAGGTTTTTTATTTGAAAAAATTGAAAGGAGACATTGTGTTATAAGATTTGAGTTAATAGGGCCAAATTGTAAATATTTTGAAGGACTGTTTTACAAAATTATGAAAATTGGGATTTAGTACTAAATTGTTAAAAAGAAAATTTGATTTTTAGGGACTGAATTGTTAAATTGTGTAAATTGGGATTTCAAGGACTAAATCGTAAAAACTAAAAAATTTGAATTTTAGGGTCTGTTTTTGTAAAATTTTAGGAATTGGGACTGTTTTTTCAATTCTGAAATATGTAGTTGTTAATTTGGGCATAGTAATTATATACTTGATTCCATGAAATATTTGATAAATAATTCTATATGAAGTTAAATAATAGAAATTTGAAATTGGTAAGTTAGAATGATTATGATTTGTATGTAATTTGGAATATTTGGTTAAATTATGTATATGCATTTGTGAAAATAAAAAATTAAAACTGAAGGCTATAAAATAAGCTCGGATGGTGGATATATGCATACATTTTGATATAAAATACGAAATTGAATTTCAAATGTTGAAATTGAGTTCAATAATAATAAATTAAGTGTTTGTATGTTAAAAAAAGTTTTAAATTTTTTTTATATGAAGTCTCTTGCTCAGATCTGTTATCGAACCGGATAAAAAGTGTTACAGACTTAATCCTGATGATAAGGTAAAAGAGGAACTTGAATTAATATTTTGAAAACCAAGAATATTATAAGTAGACCCATTAACTATAATCATAGGAAAAGATGATTTATATAACTAAAAGGTATAGAGAAGGATACAATTACCTTCATATGATGTATAACATTAGAATGAATGACCAACTTGAATGAAAATGAAATAAGGCATGCAATAAATTCACTTGAGTTCACAAGAGTAGTAACATAAGTGGATCCTTTCAATAATTCTTGTTGTTGTGAAAATTTAACAAACTCATTCATAAAAATTACAACATGTGTAGTAATTATTGCATTAACACTTTGAGTTTCTTGAAGTAGTGCTTCATATGTCACGATTCATAACAATATTAGCAAACAATATTATTGGAGTCATTGCTCTAATGTCACGGGCCACGATTCAAAGCCTATGACCAAAGCACAAACATCTCCTAGAGGTCTACTTATTAAATGAGACTCATTTGACCCACTTGAACTGCCCCAATTCAAAGAACAAGTGACAAAGTCCATTTACTTGAAGCCTTTGTGGCCCAGTGAAGAGCTTATGGTAAATTAGTGCTACCTTGGTAAATAGGAAAAGTAATCTTAGAAGATTTGTAATCTGATAAGATTTGATTTTGTAATCTTGGGGATTATGTAAATACCTTAATTATAGATAAGCTTCAATCTCGTCCATCGATGTAACTCAATTTATATCGTCAGTTTTAGGGGAGCTCAACTATAAATAGAGAGTCTCCCCTTCATTTTGTAAGGATCCATTGTATTCTATTCTTTGAGTTAAAGAATATATTGAGAGCATTTACTCAAACACTTGGCTTGCTTTGCTTTTCTATGGCTATTCTGTTCTTTCGAGTTTTCTTTTGTTTTTGAGTTGCTTCCGCTATATTTTCAGTACTTTAGAGAAATTATGCAAGAATTCTCACTTTGCGAGAGTTAGACCGACTTAGGCGCATTTGAAGCGAAGAAATCGTCTAAGACTGCATGGATTGCGAGACAAAAAGTCTAGCCCCATGACAGTTGGTATCAAAGCTAAGGTTTCAAAGGAACCGTTGAAGATGTCGAAAGAAGTTGCCGATTAGGTTGAGCCAATGGAGACATGTAAGATAGCCAGGAAAGCTAGTCGATTGAGAGACATGCTGTTGGCTTTGGAGAGTTAAGTGGTCAATCTTGATGAGTCCATGGAGGACATGAGGGAGACACTCAAGGAAGTCAAGGGACGTACCAATGAGTTAGAATCAATGAGGGAGCATCTTAGGGATTTTGTGTTGGAGTCTCTCAGTTCCATTGCAAACAAATAGATGGGAAGAGATGACGCTCTCGAGGCCATGGTGATGGCCTTGAAGGAAGAGATTGCGGAACTTAAGGGGGAGCTCGTTGGATCTGGTTCCCTAAGTGTAGTATTTTCGTCTAAGTACACTTGTAGTTTTTTCAAACAGATTGGTTAAGAAAACAAATTCATTGATCACATTAATATAATTTGTATGATTCTCCTTATATGATATTTGCACGCAAAGCAAAATAGAAGCAAATGTTGCTCATTAGTTGTCTAACATTTAAACTAATACTAAGCGGTATTACGTAGTTGAATCATAATACAGAAAGACAACTTATATAAGTAAACGAACCCAAATATGTCCTTATTCTAATCGAAAATGAGTAAATTGATTAAAATACTAATATGCCATCTATGAAGTCCAATTGGGGAGATTCTTTGTCTTGGGCATCGGAGCGGATGACTCCTAAAAGATAGAGACATAGATGTGACTGACTGGACTGACAATACATCAAATTGGACCCAAGAAGAATAGATCCTGAATCAATCTATGGATTTATTCACTTGGGATATTCATAGTGTGACATACCTAAATCCTGAGTGGATGACGAACTATATATGCATGACTCGTACACTTTGATGTAAGTAAAAGCCTAAGTTCGAATATATAAGGAACCGAAAGCTGGTGCGTTGGGTGTACGACTTTTGTAGTATGTAGCGTCATTCACAACAGTGGAATTCATAGCCCGAGACATAGGAAAATGATATCCTCTTATTGGCATTACATGGTTGATGAAAAGTAAACATGGCCACAGGTCATTCGTCTTTATGATGGATAACTTGATCACTATTTGATAGTGATTGAATTTTCATGAAAGAAGATGTAATGGTTACCATGATATAAAATAGAATCATATTGGGAGGATGAATATTATCCCAAAGAGATTAAGGATATCCTATGAGGGTAATACACTTATGACAAAGTCATTGGACGAGCAGTTATCAAGTTGCTTTTATAATGGTATGTAGTTGGGGAGAGCTCAGTCACAATACTGTAGTGGAAAGACTTCGTGACTAAAGGAGTTTATAATTAATAGGTAAAAAGCTAGAACTTAATTATAAATCATTTGAGCCTCAATTACATATGTCTAATCGGTCTCTCCGCTAGCTTGTTGAAATCATAAATGAATTAAATGTTGAATCAAAGAAATGCTGAAATGGAGAAATAGGAAACATTTGAAAATGATTAAGGTTTTCTCCAAAATGAAAATGAAAATGGAGAAATGAAATGATTTGGAAATGAATATGGTTTTCTCCAAAATGGAAATGGAAATGAAAATGAAAATGTGAAATGAGTTCATTTTGAAATGAACAAGGAATTCTCAAAAATGATCGTAAGATTGAGTTTATGTTTTTGAGCTATTTTAAAGCCCGAAAATGAAAATAAACCATACGATCATAGTGAAGAAGTTGAATGGTGAAATAGTAAATATATTTTCTCGAAAATTTTATTAGGTGTAAAATCGTCATAATTTTACCAGTAGTAAAATTGAGATGAGAAAATTTGTAACGCCCCAAAAAAATTAAGTGTTTGATTGTTGGATTCTATTGTAATTAAGTCCTTGTATCTATAGTTATGTGCTCTGCTTATGTGTTTGAGGTCAGGGATTCGAGATTTAGTGTTAGAGGTTTTGCTATTTTAATTTTAACTAACCTCTATTCTTGAGCCATTGACTTAGATTTAATTCTGTCTGAATTCGTGTCAAGAATGAGCCTACTAGTTCAATGGTTAAGCGTATTTATATACCCTCTGGTCTTGTGTTTGAGTCTCGGTGTACGCGTAAGATAATATTTTTGCTTAATGTCAGAGTTTTGATCAGTGGTTAAATTAAATTAAATGTTCTTTCTTCTCCTTGCTATTCTATTTATTTATTTTTACCTTTTTTTCTTATTTCTTTCTTCGTCTTTTTCTCTTGGAGTTCTTTTTCTTTTCCGTTCATTTGCCGCTTAGATTTGTACGTCTTGCTTACTACCATTGCCGGGTAAGTTTGCATTCTGTTAATTTCCTGCGTTGGTTGTTCAACTTTGGAAAACTTTAGTTGTTGTCTTCCTTGCCAAGTGTAGTTTTGGCATAAACTGTTCGAACCTTTTGATTATATGTTCGGTTGTTGTTCTTAAGGAAAGGTCTCGAAGATAACAATCCCTTTAACACTTTAGATTCGTGATTGCAGTGGTACGAAGGTAATTATTATGCGATTTAGAATTTTCTCGTGTCAAAACGTTTTGACAAGGTTGGTTGTGTGATAATCTTAGTGTTGTTTTGAATTATTGCTTAATTGGTTATGGACTATTTGTTTTAGGTCTCGGGAATCTTCTACGTTGTTTCAGCTTTGAAACTACTTCAGGTGCGTATTAGAAACTTGAGCTTTTACAAATTTCAGATGCCAAGAAACATGGTTGTCGACGTCACACGACCGTGTTCCAAGACGTGCGGTAGGCCGTGTAACTCACTGTTCACCAAGTAAAAGTAACACGGGCAAGGGACACAGGTGTGTGCTCAGACCGTGTGTGACCATGATAGTGCATGGTTCACACGGGTCGAAGGACACGAGCGTGTGTCCAGGCTATGTAACCCATTGCTTACAAAATAGGAATCACATGGGTGAAGGACATGGTCGTGTGAGACATACGAGTGAGCACATGAGCCTGCTACCCAGGCCGTGTGAGACCACATGGACATGTAGGACAGTTTACAAAAATTTTCTATATCCCGAGTATCGTTCAAACCGAATACAAGCCTTCTGTGAGGCCGTTTGAACTGAATTAAATTGTATAAACTGGTCTTCTGTTATCTGGAACTTAAGTACTGATTATCAGCATGTGTACTGTGTTTGACTAATGTTAATGGAATTGATTTACAGTATTCGAGTATGAACTGTATTTCAGTATTCGTATAAAACCCTGTATTAACTATCATGTGAAGTCTGCATATGCATAGGGTGGGAATTGAATCACGAGGAAGTATTCTATTCTAAAACAGTGGTTAAATCACTGGTATTTGTGTTCTGATCTGGCAGCTAGACTGCATTCTTTGAAACGTGTCAGACCAACACTGTGTGGTGTGTAGGGCTAGAAGGGTAATAAATACCCTATTTGGTGTGTTAGGTTGGTCGGAGATGGTGTGTAGCAGCTGGAATCAAGTAATTGCATCTGTTCTATTCTATTCTGCATCTAACTACAATTTGAATTATTATCTTTCTGTATGATTTTGATTTGTAACTGAATGAACTGTTTCCTAATTCTGAATCAATATCTGCACTTGGATATCTTGGTTTTACTGATACCCTATTAAATATGTAAATAGTTGGTTCCTTTCTGATATATATTAATTAATTCATTTATTATTGAATGAATTTCAGGTAAATCGCAGACTTGAACGGGTCGACGGATGGGGAGCTTGGTTATGCGTTTTACACCGTTTAATATTATTAATAATGTTAGTTTTTCCATAATTTCAGTTAGTTGGATGATAATTACGAATTACTGGTTTGTTTTTATTAAAAAATTTTATGACTTTAGAGGAGTTTTAATATAAATTGTAGAATGTGTTTTGATTGTCATTCATTGTAACTCTCGAGGCTTGGCCTTGTTGTCTAGGCTGGTTATGGGGTATTACAAAATTACTTATTTAAATATAAATATTGAAGTTTATTTTAGGAAATAGAAAAACAAAATTAGGTTGGATTAAATTAGAAAATACTGGGTCGAAAAGTCCGGGAAGTACTCGTAACTAGACCCGATGTGAGAGAGGCCCAAAATCCCCTCATGGAATATGAAAGGGCAACAACCCTAGTTGGAATACTAGGGGTGTGCCTCCCACCCTAACCCTACTCTAAATAGGGAGTGTTTTTCTATTTGAAATAAACTTCTCTAGTTCAAAAAGGGTTCTATCTTCTCTCCATGTAAATAGATGGCATCGATAGGGCTATTAACACACAACTTTCAGATATTGTTATTCTTCCTGAAAATAGAGAGAATTTTATTATCTAAGAATTAAATATATTTTCTGAAATAACGATTCTGTCGATTTTTATTTGAAGAGAGAATTTTTCGTTTTCACCCCAAAAAGTAAAGAAAACTATTTCTAGTTTTTGTGTTTGATTCGTTTTGTTCGAGCCCACACTCAAAGTAATTCGTGGTACAAGAATAGCGAAGAAGATTGTTTGGTTGAGAGCCAGGAATGACAAATATTATTCTATTTGAAAACACATGTATAATTTCGATCTAGGATTTATTGTTATAAATATCACAAATCGGGTCAGTTTTCAAAATTTTTATTTTTCGTTGTGCAAGAAAACTATTTTCAAATTGGATTTTTTCCAATAGAGCTCACGTTCTACAAGGCTGCTTTGAGTAGTAGGATGTTGGCTTCAGGACCGAAGTAACGAAAAATAGATGTTCTCAAACCGAAAGAGTTAAAGGGGACAAGACCCGCGAGGGAAGTGGTAAGCTTTCTCTAAGGAGTGGAACAATAGTTTCGTTCAATGGACATTAGGGATGATGCCACTAAGGTAAACACTGCCTCAATTTATTTTACTCATGTTGCTTTCTAATGGTGGTGTCATAGGTTCACGGATGAGAAACATGGTGGGATGAATATTAAAACTTGGAAAGAGTTCTAAAAAGAGTTGAAGAAGTTATTTTACCCACAGTGTGCCAATGAGGAGGCTTAGGAAAAGTTATGCCGACTTACGCAACAAGGTGCTATTTGAGAATATGTTCGAGAGTTTAGTGAGTTGATGCTTCAAATCACTGACTTGAGTGAAAAGGACACATTCTACTAATTTAAGGATGGGTTGAAGCCTTGGGTGAAACAAGAATTGCATTGACAAGATATCACTGAGCTTTCTCTAGCCATGGCTGAAGTGAAATCCTTTGTCGAGCTTGGTTTGAGGAAAGACAAGTTTGAGTCTTCCAAGCCTAATGGGAAAGGCAATGTCGAGGAAGATAAAGAAGGAGATGATAAGTATGGCAACGGTAATAGTGGCAATGCGAAACCATAAAATAGGAAGGGGAAAACCAACAACAACCCAAAGAAGAAGGGGAGCAAGATAAAATGCTTCATTTATGGGTAAGAAATTGTTTGAAGAGATCTGTGTTTTCGACCATCAAAGGGGATGATGAGCTAGAAAAAGCGCCTATAAGGCTTAATTCGATCATCCATGGTGTCAAAGCTAAGAGGGGCAAAGATAATGAAAAAAAGCCAATGAAGTGCTTCTTTTGTAGTGGTCCACATAGGATGCAGGAGTGTCTAGAGCGATCTAACCTGTTTGTGATCAGTAAAGAAGAAAAACTGGAGCTTGTTGAGAGTAAGGCTTCAACACTTGGGTCAATGATACTCACTCCTACGAAGAGGAATAACAGACATGTAGGGTTGATATTTGTAGACATCAACATCGCAGGCCAGAGAAAAAGTGCTCTTGTTGATACGGGAGTATCAAATCTATTCATATCAAAGAAAGCTGTGATCAAACTTGGTCTTTCGATTAGAAAACTGAATAAGAAGATCAAGATAGTAAGTTCTGAAGATGTCCTAACTGTGGGAACAGCATGAGGAGTGGAACTAAAAATTGACGAATGGGAGGGCAAGAAAGATTTTAAGGTAATCTATTTAGATGACTATGATTTTGTTCTTGGCTCAAACTTCCTTGATAAGATTAAGACTTGTCGTTTTCCTGTTGCTAATTGCATTGATATATTTTATGATTCGCAATCATGATTTTTTGTGCCAGTAAATCGAGATATGAAGGTTGGGACCAAGGTATTGTCGGCAATCCAGCTAGCCAAGGATGTTTCGTATGGGAGGAACATTGACTCAGTAGATCGGACTGCTAAGGAAGCCCTTTTGGAAATGCTAATGGGGCATAAAATTGATATGAAACCTATGGAGCTATCAGTAGAGCTACCAACTATGAGAGAGGTAGGTTGTGCATAAGAATTTGAGGGTAAAGTGGTGATGCAAACTGGGTAGTTGAGACGAGTAAATGTTGTGAGTGAGGTACGTCTCAAACATTTTTGTCAAAACCATTTTTTTGAAAAACAAAAAAAAGTTTAGTTGTCGACTTGAAAATGAAAATTGGAGTCGCCACC
>CM025147.1:25180064-25211760 GCA_013467495.1 Gossypium gossypioides | reverse complement strand
AATAAACATGATAAATCAAGTATGTTATTACAAACATCTCATGATTGATCTTTGGGCATACTCTAACACAAACATCTATATGAAGCAGTAATAAAAGTTCCAAATCAAACCAATTAAAGAATCCATAATGTCCAATTACAACCTAGCGATTATAACAAAGTTTAATTCTAAATCCCAGTATATTCTCCCATATTGCCTTCCTCATTTGGGTTGGGAATAGATCAACATACTCAGGTTTAGCCTTGTTTTGTATCACTTAGATAGCTCACTTCGACACCTCATCGCATGCTATATCACTACAATGTTTTAAAAGTGAGTGTGAGCTTATTGAAGCTCAGTGAGTGCTCAAACATACTACAAATAAACACATAAGTCAGGTTAGGGTAGACATATCATAACATTTCACATATTATTAGAGTTCATTCAAAATAGTGACTTATACAACACAACAATTCTCATAATAAGCAGTACACATAGACTAAACAATTTACATAAAGTAAGTTGTTCACGTAAAAAATCATTTCATACCAAATAACATTTTATGCAAAATAACAATTCATACCATATTATAACTCATATATTTCAAAAGATGATAAGTTGTCATTTTGTGATTTTGAAACATATAGGGGTCTCAATCACCACTTATTAGTGGATTCTATCACCATACATTGGATAAACAAATCTCCATATAACGCCTCGTTATTGACTCAAAAGAGCCATGCGCTGTCTCCGATATAAGTGTAGCATGAATGCTGACACTCTCCTTACCCTCGAATCTTAGAGTCTTACATTGTCTCTGTTGAATGGAGCTATGCTCGACATTCCCTAATCTCTCCAACGCTATCTCCAGGCACAAAGCCCATCGCAATAAAGAGGGTAAGTACTCACAATCTTATGACATGCCAACTATATCCAATGGGTCCATGAAATCATAATGCCAACATATTTTTTTAACACATTCACAATATTTAGTATAATAGGCTTGCAATTTAGCAAAGTTTACATATTATTACACAATACGCAATTCATAGTTCATAATATCACAATTCGCAGTTCACATTACTCACATCTCAAACTGATCGCTATAAAGCATAGTTTGTAAGTGATTTAGTTTGCATGCAACATAACTTGCACACATAATTCATAGTTCACATATAATTCATGTCCCAGATCACATCAATCATAGTTCGCATATTTTATTTAGCATAGGCACACAATAGGCTTACATACAATACAACTCAAAATCTCACAAAACACAGTTTGACAAATTAGCACAATTCGCCATATTAATACAGATCACCAAATTAACACAATTCACCATAATAATATAATTCACCAAGTAAACACGATTCACAATATAAAATAATACACAAATATACCACAGAACAAAAAATAACACAGCTTTGTTTACACATAGGTAGGGTTCGCACATAGCATATAGAGATGCATATTAACATACAAGGTTTCACATGTCATATACGGGGTTCGCGTATTATACTACAGGTCTTACATGAAAATATAATGTAGTTCGCAAGCATATAGGACAGGGTTCACATAACATGTTGCAAGGCTCAAATGAAATTAAAGGGGTTTGCATATGTTACCTTAGCCTGTGTATTGGAGTTTATATGCAATATACCAAACCACTCACCTTAGTTCTTGCTTCAACTACCATGCTCAAGTAAGCTTTAATTTGCCTTTGTTCATGCTTGTTGAGGCTCTCAAATGGCTTGAAACTTTACATACTCATCAAGCACAATACAAAGACATTATTAACAACAAAATACACAATCAAATCATTCCAAAATCATAGATCAAAGCCTCTTAACTTCTATATCAAAAACTTAACTAGTTTTACTGAAATAGGTGTTTAACCACTCAAATCTCATTTCTAGGCTTAGATTTCAACTTCATACATCCTAAATATCATCTAATTATAGATCTAGACCATCAACTTTATTCAATTACACCGATCTAATTTTTCCAGAAAAATCAAGCTTATGTGAACACACAAAAAGGGGAAACTCAAAATGTAACGCCCTGACTTCTTAAATTTTGTTATCATAAAATTCTATCATAAATGAGTATGTGTCTCAACGGTTGTGAGCCTTGCTTAGGAGAACGAGGTCTTGGGTTCGAGACTTGTGGGGGTATATTTATTTTATTTCCACGTGGGTTGGTTGTTTAGTAGTAATGGGGTCATGTTGGGATTCTGGTTAGTAAGAGGTGGTTAGTAGTGGGATGCTAATTTGTTTTCTAAAATCCCTTAACTATTTTCCCAAGTCTCTCATATTTTTTTTTAAATTCCATTATTCCATTTTGTTATTGACGTTACTTTTCCCTCTTCTTCTACTATCTATTGACTTCTATTTCTAAACTTTCTTTTCAATACTTGATTCTGGGATTTTAATTCTTTCATTAATTCCTTCAGTGGTGGGTTCTTGGTGTAAGGTAAAATTTAAGTTTTGTTTCTTCTTGTGTTTATTGTGTTTTGTTGAATGATGGCAAAAACGGGTGAGTTAAGAATTTGATTCTATGTATGTTTTGGCTAGGAGAGGATCGGGAATCATTGGATTTTCCTCCGGTGACCTAATTTTGTTAATAGGCTGCTACTTTTGATTGAAGGTAAGAGGTTAATTTGAGATGTTAGGTTGATTGTATTAATTTGGTGTTAGATTTGGTAATGCTTTAAATGACTAATTTGGTGAATTAATGATTGATTCTAGGTTCTGAACAACTCGTGGGAGTTTTGGCATCAAAATTGGGACAGGTTTGTAACGAGAAACTCGAAAAGTGAAAATAAAAAAAGCTAAAATTGAGGCCTACTAATGCCACATGACCGTGTTCTTGGCCGTGTGTGACATACAGGCGTGTGATAGGCCGTGTGTGAGGCCGTGTGTGACGCATAGGCGTGTGTGGGCCACACAGGCGTGAGGGTCTACATGGGCATGTGGGCCTAAATTTTTAAATTTTTCCCTAGGGCTGTACATGTCATCTCAATCGACTATGGGCTTTTTGTAGGGTCGGTATGTGTGGATAAACCTTAAAGCATGAAATCTATCAGTGTTTTAAATTGAAATTGACGTAAATGACATCTACATAAGTATTGTGTAAAATGATATGTATGATCTGTTCTGCTATACGAGCGTGCATGTGACATACGTTCTAGTATCTGCTATTTTGTTTTATCTGATGCTCTGTCTGTATCTGGCTATGGGGTGGGTTATGTATTATGAGGAGGAAGTATTCTATGTAAGGCAATATTTCGCCAATATACTGGCAGCAATGCTACGACTTTTCTGAAAAGTGTCGTATGAACACTATGCAGTGTATAGGGCTGGATGGGTGTTTTATACCTTATGTGGTGTGTTGGGATGGTCAGATTTGGTGTGTAGAGGATGGGGGTAGGAATATGCATATCTGTATCTATATGATTCTGTTATAATTTTGATTTTGCAAAAGATTTACATCTATATCTATTCTGCCATGAGATTGAATATGAATTTTTGTATATGTATGCGTTACACACTGAGTTATCAAAACTCACTCTCTGTTTGTCTGTTTCATTTAGGTAACCTTAAGACTTAGGTGGTTCGGTGCGACGGAAGCTCAAATGTAACCACTTTTTCGTAAAACTTTATTTACATAAAATTTGCTTAATTTTCTAGTTGAGAGTTTTGAAATTTTGAGACTCTCTGGAAATTTAGGACTATTTTTGGTTTCAGACTTTTATTTTGGTTTTTCTAGCATAATGATTGATAAAACAGTTTTTATGAAAATGATAATTTTTTTTAAAAATCGTAGTTTTCAAAGAAACAAAATCGATTTACCAAAATATAACGTTTTAAGAAAATTCACTGCAAAATATTTGATCTTATTGGAAAACGTAAATGAACAATGATTTTAAGTTAAATAAGTTTATCAGTACGTTTTCCAAACAAACAGGGCATACTAAGTACAACGGTTTACGATGGTTTCAAATAAAAAGAAAGTTAAATTTATAATGTTCCTTTGTAACACTTCTAGATTCGGCTGTAATGTCTAGGTCAGGTTTGGAGTGTTACATCTAGTGGTATCAGAGCCAGGTTGTAAAACTCAGGCTGTGAAAATTTTAGGTTCAAAATTATATTTGTAAAAACTATTTTTTTGAGTAAAGTCTTCGATGCCGGTCCTGTAAGTACTTCTAACTTTGAAACACTTTAGTTAGAAAACTCTTAAATGACTAAAACTACATTGAGTTAATTAGAGACTGGAATTTTTTAACTTTTTGAAACTACTTCTAACAATCATTTGAAGCATAAAATACTGCTAATAAATACTAAAATTGATTTATAAAACTTCGTAATGTAGATAAAACTTTGATTACGATGAGTGCTCGTGGAACGTGTGGTCGTAGTACTCGTAGGCGCAGCAGACACCGTAGAGGGACTCGAGTTGAGTCATCCTCAATAGGTAGTATGCCTAATTTGGATACAGGTGAGACACCAGCTACACCTACAGCTGAAACTGGGTTTCAAAACCGCTCAGCTGGGGACGACGCATTGTCCCAAGCCATGCTTAGAGTGTTAGAGAGGGTCGCTAGACCCTATTCTGGTTTTGGGAGCCGTGGGTCAGTAACTGAATGACTCCGGTCTAATGGTGCTGAGCTGTTTCAGGGAGTCACTAGAGTCGCCTCGACTGTGGTCGAATACTGGTTAGAGGCTACTGAGAGGATAATGAATGATATTGACTACATCCCTGAGTAGAAATTGAAGAGTGCAACATCTCTGCTTCGCGGTAAGGATACCAGTGGTGGTTAATGGTTAAGGAGGTACTCAATCGGATTGGGTTAACTGGGAATAATTTAAGACCGCCTTTTAGAGGAAATATGTGGGGGCGAGTTATGTGGATGCTTGCAGACACGAGTTCATAAACCTCACTCAGGGTGATAGGATAGTAGCCAATAAAAGGCTAAATTTCTAAGATTGAGCCGTTACGTTCATGGGATGGTGGCGTCCGAGTATGAGAAATGTGTCCTTTTTTAAGATGATCTAAGGGATAATCTGAGAGTCTTGATAGCTCCGCAGAGGGAGAGTGAGTTATAAAAACTCAATCTTTTTTTGTCTGTTTCATTCAGGTAACCTTCAGACTTAGGCAGGTTGGTGCAACGGAAGCTCGGATGTAACCACTTTTTCGTAAAACTCTATTTACATAAAATTTTCTTAATTTTCTAGTTTTGAAAGTTTTTTAATTTTGGGACTCTCTGGACATTTGGGACTGTTTTTGGTTTCAGACTTTTATTTTGGTTTTCCTAGCATAACGATAAAACGATTTTTGTGAAAATGATAAATTTTATAAAAGTAACGATTTTCAAGGAAACAAAATAGATTTACCAAAATATAACATTTTAAGAAACTCCGCTGTAAAATATTTGATTTTATTAAAAAACATAAACGAACAACAATTTTAAGTTAAATAAGTTTATCAGCACGTTTTCCAAACAAATATGGCATACTAAGTAGCAACGATTTACAATAGTTTCAAATAAAAAGGAAGTCAGATTTATAATGATCCTTCGTAACACTTCTGGATTTGGCTGTAACGTTTAGGTCTGGTTTAGAGTGTTACATTTAGTGGTATCAAAGCCAGTTGCAAAACTCAGGCTGGGACAATTTTGGATTAAAAAATGTATTTTCAAAAACTATTTTTTCGAGTAAAGTTTATTTTTGAATCTAAAAAGTGAGTACGTGGTATACCGAGTCTCCGACGCTGATCCTGTAAGTACTTCTAACTTAGAAACACTTTAGTTAGAAAACTCTTAAATGACAAAAACTGCATTGGGTTAGTTAGAGACTGAAATTTCTAAACTTTCTGAAACTATTTCTGATAATTATTTGAAGAATAAGATATTGCTAATAAATACTAAAACTGATTCATAAAACTTCGTAATATAGATAAAACTTTAATTACGATGAGTGCTCGTGGAACGTGTGGTCGTGGTACTCGTGGGCATGGCGGGCGCGGTAGAGGGACTCAAGCTGAGCCATCCTCGATGGGCAGTATGCCTAATTTGGATACAAGCAAGACATTGAATACACCTACAGCTGAGACTGGGTCTCAAAGCCGCTTGGTTGGGGACGATGCATTGTCCCAAGCCAAGTTTAGAGTGTTGGAAAGGATCATTGGACCCCATTCTGGTTTTGGGAGCCGTGGGTCAATAACTGAACGACTCTCGTCTAATGGTGTTGAGTTGTTTAGGGGTTTCATTGGAGTCGCCCTGACTGTTGTTGAATACTGGTTAGAGGCCACCGAGAGGATAATGAATGATATTGACTGCACCCTTGAGCAGAAATTGAAGGGTGCAACATCTCTGCTTTGTGATGAGCCATACCAGTGGTGGTTAACGGTTGAGGAGGGCACTCAGTCGGACTGGGTTAACTGAGAATATTTTAA
Source organism: Gossypium gossypioides (assembly GCA_013467495.1). Taxonomy (NCBI): domain Eukaryota; kingdom Viridiplantae; phylum Streptophyta; class Magnoliopsida; order Malvales; family Malvaceae; genus Gossypium; species Gossypium gossypioides. The sequence continues at coordinate 25,205,328 of CM025147.1, read as the reverse complement.
GACTGCCTTCCAGAGGAAATATGTGGAGGCGATTTATGTGGATGCTCCCTGACGCGAGTTCATGAACCTCACTCAAGGGGATAGGACAGTGGCCGAGTATGAGGCCAAATTTTTGAGATTGAGCTGTTACGCTCGTGGGATGGTGGCGTCTGAGTATGAGAAATGTGTCTATTTTGAGGATGGTCTAAGGGATAATCTGGGAGTCTTGATAGCTCAGCAAAGGGAGTGAGAGTTTACCGTTTTGGTGGAGAATACGAAGATCGCCGAAGAGGTTAAGCGCGTTGAACGCCAGAATAGAGATTGTGAGAGATGTAAGAATACGAGGGATTCAGAGCCCTCTAGTTCCGTTCAGAGGCGTAAAAAGCGGGCCAGATCTAATGGGCCTTCTAGCGTTGGAGTCCCACTTGCTCTCATTGCTGCTCAACAGTGTAGTGATTGTGGTAGACGCCATCCGGTCGAGTGTTTGAGGAGGTTGGGAGCGTGTCTGTGATGTGGGTCGATGGAGGATCATATTAGAGATTGCCTACAACATTTTGATTAGATGCAAGCTCTAGCTTCGGGTTTTGTTCAACCTCAGCGGGCAGTTCAATAGACACCTAGGGGTCGTGGTCCGGCCAGAGGTGGTAATGGTATTGGTAGAAGACAAAGAGCACCGGGGAGAGGTGCTAATCAGACTGAGGTGAGGCAGCATGTATTGGTTTATGCTGCTCGACATCGTGAGGACAAATATGTCACTGATGTGATTTCGAGTATGTTCTTTCTATTTGATGCCCCTTATTTTGCACTGATAGACATAGGGTCAAGACACTCCTATGTAGCTAGTTCTATTTTCGTAAACTTGAAGATTCCTATTGAGAGTACTTCTAGTGAGATTTTTGTGCTAATTTTGTTGGGTCAATTTGTTCGGGTGAATAGACTGTATAGGAATGTACCATTGGAGGTACAAGGGGTTGTGTTTTTGGCTAATTTGATGGAACTACCATTTGGGAATTAGATCTAATTTTGGGTATGAACTGGCTTGTGGAGGATCGAGTCAGTTTAGATTGTGCTACTAAGAGGGTAGTTTTGAGATCTGAGAATGATGTGGAGGTGGTTATGATCAGTGAACGTCGGGATTACTTATCCAATGTGATCTCCACTCTTATAGCCGAAAAACTGGTTCGGAAAGGATGTGAAGTGTATTTGGCTTTTGTAAATGATTCAACTTCTATGGACTCTTCTGTTGGGAGGATTCAAACAGTTAAGGAATTTTTGAATGTTTTCCCCGAGGAATTACCTGGTTTGCCTCTGAATCAGGAAGTTGAGTTCGGTATTGAGCTTTTGCCGGGTACAGCTCCAGTGTCCATTGCTCCTTATTGCATAGCACTGATTGAGCTTATAAAGCTAAAGGCTCAGCTTTAGGAGCTTTTTCGTGCCTCTGTTACGCATCTATAATGCCTTGGTGTGATGTAGTTACTCGAGTATTTGAGTCAAGTTACAATGGTTCATCGGGCTAAGTGTTAATTGATTTATACCTTAATCACTTATTTAATTCCTTTGCATATTTATGATGTTATTAAGTAATATGGGTTGAAATGAAATTCTTACTTATGTATGTGGATGATAACACTAAGGTAATGTGATTGATGGAATTGGTTAATTCTTGGAAATGTGTTATTATGTTATACATAAGTAAATACTAATACGGTGTGAATTTGGTTTTGGATATCAGGAATTAGAATTTATCTTCTTGTTTATTTATCTTTGTTAAGGTAAGTTAAATGATGTTTAAACTATGAACTTATTAAGCTTCTTAAGCTTACTTGTTCCGCTTGTGGTTCTTTTGTAGTTGTTATTTTACGGGCTGACTGGACGGATCGAATTGGAGCTCACACTATCCATCCATCTTGGTAGCTTTTGTATTTCATTTTGGGATGTGGCATGTATATAGGTTTTTGTGGTTGATATGTAAAATGATATGTTATGATGGTATTTCTAGTTAAGTGGTTGGTTTTTTATATGTGTTTGAATTTGTTTGGTTAGGTAATCCTTAATGTTAAGAATTAGGTGATGATACTTTGGAATGATAAACTTGTTGTGTATGTTTATATTTTGGCCAATTTGGTTGATGGTTTGAGCATGAAAAGGTAATGAATGTTAAGTGCCTTCCTAGTTGGATTATTTGAGTGAATGATCATTAATTGTGCTGCCTTTGAATGGCATATTGGTTAGGCATAAAATAGATGAAAATTTGGTATGTAATTGGTGATTTGAATGTGCTTTTAAACCATGGAAATAAGCAAGGAATGGTATGTCTTATTGTCCAAGAAATGGTGTTTGAATTGACTTGATTTAGGGGTTAAAAATGGAGCATACGGCCTAGGACATGGGCTGTCACACGGTCGTGTACACACGACCTACAACACAGCTGTATGGCCCTATTTCGAATACTCACACAGGCGGACACATGGGCTAGGACACAACCGTGTGTCCTGACTTGAAATATTCATATGGTCTAGGCTATGTCACACGGCCTGACCACACAACCGTATGACCCCTGTTTTCCAAATTTTAAAGTTTTTCTGAAATTTTTTTTTTTGATCCTAGATTGTTTCCAAATTGTATTTAGGGCCTTGTAGGCTCGATTTAAGGTGCATATGTGTATTTATGCCATGAATTTTATTATTTATCATATGCTAGAATTTAGTTGTAAAACTTTTTTTGTTATAAATTTAAATTTTCTGTTTTGATCAGTAACACTCCATAACCCTAATTCGGTAATGGAGACGGGTTAGAGGTGTTACAAACATATTGATCAAAAGTATCATATCATAAGAGAGGTAATTGCAGATGAAATTGTGGATGTAGTCAAGGTCGCATATGAAGGCAACCTTGCAGACCCTTTTACCAAGACTCTACTAGCTAGGAGTCTTGAGAAACACAGGGAAAGTCTGAATGCAGAATATGGCTCATGTACTTCACTAGGGCAAGTGAGAGATTGTTGGATCTGGTGCACTGAGTGTAATATATTTGATTGAACACTTGTAATTTTTTCGAACAGATTGATTAATAAAATTATTCATGAAATACATTAATATAGTTTGTAGTATTGTCCTTAAATGGTTTTTGCAGGTAAAGAAAAATAGAAGTAAATGTTATTCATTGATTGTTTAAATGTTTAACTAATACTAAGCGGTATTATGTGGTCGGATGGTAGTACCGAAAGATAACTTATACTGGTAGATGAACCTAAACATGTCCTTAATGTAATCAGAAATTAGAAAACCGATTGAAAGAGTAATATGTCTTCTATCAAGTCCATTTAAGGAGATGCCTTGTCTTAGGCATCAGAGCGAATGACTCTTAGAAGATAGAGACAGATGTGACTGACAATACATTAGACAGGACCCAAGCAGAATAGATCTTGAATCTGTTTGTGGATTTATTCACTTGTGATTTTCATAGTGTGACATCCTTAAATCCTAAGTGGATGTTGGACTATGTATGTGTGACTCGTACACTTTGATGTAAGTAAAAGCCTGAGTTCAAATAGATAGGGAATCGAAAGCTGGTGCGTTGGGTGTATGAATTCTATAGTATGCAGTGTCATTCACAACAGTGGAATTCATAGTCCAAAACATGGGTAAAGGATATCATCTCATTGGCATTACATGGTTGATGAAAATTAAATGTGGCCACGGGTTGTCCGTGTTTGTGATGGATGACTTGATCACTATTTGATTGTGATTAACTTTTCATGAAGGAAGATTTAATGGTTATCATGAGATAAAATGGGATCATACTGGGAGAATGAATAATATCCCAAAGAGATTAAGGATATCCTATGAAGGTAACACACTTATGACAAGGTCATTGAACGAGCACTGAGTAGTTGCATTCGTAATGGTATGTCGCTGGGGATTGCTTAGTCACAAAATTAAAATGGAATAAATTCATGACTAAATGAGTTTATAATTAATAGAAAAAAGCTAGAGCTTAATTATATATCATTTGAGCCTCAACTACATATGTCCAATCGGTCTCTCCGCTAGCTCCTTGAAACTAGAAATGAATTGTATGTTTGTATAAAAAAATAGAATGAATAAAAAAGGAGAAACGGGAAACATTCAAGAATTATTATGGTTTTCTCTAAAATGGAGAAATGGAATCATTTGGAAATGAATATAGGTTACCAAAAATGGAAATGGAAGTGAAAATGGAACCAGAAAGCCTAAGGTCTCTGGCCCACCCCAAGTCAAAAAGAAGAGAACCAAAAAGCCTAAAGACTTATATCTAAGTCTAAATGTTTCTACTGTAGCAAGAAAGGGCAATTCAAGGCAAAATGTAAAGAGTGGAAGGAAAACCTAGCTACTAAAGGAAAATGTATGAAACTCTTAATGATAGAAGCTTGTTTAGCAGAAGACTCAATAGACCACTAGGTCATTATTTATGAACCACTTATCATCTTTGTGTTTCTCTACAGAGGTTCGAGGAGATGAAAGATCTAAGAGATAAGAGCTTATCATTGTAGTCGGGGAATGAGACAAGTGTGACAGCTGAAGTAGTGGGAGATGTACATATTTATTTTGATAATTTTAGAAAGATTATTTTAAAAGATGTTTTCTATGTACCAAGTTTCAAAAGAAACTTAATTTCAGTTGTATGTTCATATAAAGAAGGTTTGACCGTAACTTTTAATAATGGAATTGCAATATTTAGAACTCAAAATTTTATTTGTAATGGATGGATGTCAAAGAACCTCTATTTCATTAAACCAAAGATGTACACACTGCTTGAGACTAAAATATTGAATAAAAGACTTCAAACTTCTCACTCTAATGAGGTGTACCTTTAGCATTTGAAACTTAGTCATATTAACTGAGAAAGAATCACTAGACTTATTAAAGACAACATCTTAAGTTCACTTAAAGAAGTTGATCTTCCACAATGTGAGTCTTACTTGGAGTGTAAGATCATTAAGCGATATTTTAATGCAAAATGAACGAGGGCCAAAAAACCCCTAGAACTTGTGCACACTGACATATATGGCCCCATGAGCATTAGTGCAAGTGGTGGTTATGAGTATTATGTAACCTTTATTGATGACCGATCTAGATATAGGTATGTATACCTGATGCACCGCAAGAGTGAAACCTTTGATCGAGGTAGGGAATATTTATCTGAGTTCTTAGGGTACCTCATAGAGAATATGATTCTATCCTAGTTAACCGCGTCAGACACTCCACAATAGAATGGCATGGAAGAGAGAAGGAATCGAACGTTGCTAGATATGGTACGTTCAATGTTTAGTTATTTGAAGCTGTCAATCTCTTTTGGGGGATATGCGGTACAAACGACATGATATATTCTAAATGATGTTCCAACTAAGGAAACATCAAAAACTCCATACAAATTGTGGTATGGAAGGAAGCCAGGTCTAAAACATTTAAGGATTTGGGGATGCCAACTCACGTATTGGATAAAGATTCGAGGAAGTTGGACTTACGGACAGGATTGTGCATGTTTGTAGGATATTCAAAGGGTACAAAGGGTGGTTTTCTTTATAACTAGAAAGAGCAAATTGTTATAGTGTCAACTCATGCTACTTTACTCAAAGAAAGTTACATGAATGAATTCAATCGTCGAAGTAAAGAGGTACTTGAGAAGCTTTTGGGAAATACACAAAGAAACCATCTCTCCGGATGGAAAACTGGAAACTTATAAGGCCAGACTTATAGCAAAAGGTTATACTCACAAAAAAGGTATCGATTATGAAGAAACCTTCTCTCCAATTATCATGCTCAAGTCAATCCGCATATTATTATCTATTACGACGGCTCTCGATTACAAGATCTAACAAATGGATGTTAAGACAACGTTTCTAAACGGGTAATTTGAAAAGAGCATGTAAATGATGCAACCTACTAGATATATAGCTAAAGGAAATGAGCATAAAGTTTGCAAATTGCTTAGATCCATATATGGTCTTAAGCAAGCATCCCGCTCATGTAATCAAAGATTTGATCAAGTGACTAAGACTTTTAGATTTGAGCAAAATGTAGGCAAACCTTGTGTTTACCAATGTTTAAGGGATGGAAATGTGATTTTTCTCATTCTATATGTCAATGTCATTCTACTAATTGGAAATGATGTAGGGACATTATCATCAGTTAAACTATGGCTAACCCAATAGTTTATCATTAAGAACTTGGGAGAAGCCAATTTTGTTCTAGGTATTCTAATCTTAATGGATCAAAAGAAAAAAGTGATAGCACTATCTCAAGCTTCATACATAGACAAGATATTGGAACGTTATGCAATGACCGATTCGAAGAACAGAAATCAACCCTCCATATTGGGATTTCATCTCTCTTTAGAGGACTGTCCTAAGACAGTTGAAAGAAAGAGAACATGAGAAAGGTTTTTTATGCTTCGATAGTTGGAAGCCTCATGTATACTATGCTATTCTATGCACACGCCCAAATATCTATTTTGCAATGGGGTTGTTAACTCGATATCAGGTGAATACAGGACCAAGGCATTGAGAAGTAGTTAAGCATATACTCAAGTATTTATGGAGAATGAAGGATTATATACTTGTGTATTCTGGAGGAGATCTCACTCCTATCGGATATACTAATTCTGACTTCCAAACGTTTTGGGATTTTAGGAAATCGATATTAGGCTATTTTTGTCCTAGGTGACGGGTCTATTGTGTGGAGAAGTGTAACGAAGACTTGTATTGCTGACTCCATTATAGAGGGCTGAATATGAGGTATGGAAAAGATATGGCTCTATAATAGTGTGGATATAGCTAAACCCAAATTAACCACATAAGGAAAAACATGTAAGGGAGAGAGTAGTGTTTAAGGAATGGTGGACGCAATCAAAGATCGCATATGAGGACAAACCCCGAAGATTTTTTTAGACAAGACTTTTATAGGTAGAAAGCTCTTTGGGAAACATGTGGAGGGGTGCAAGAATGAAAAACATTACTCATCTACTTCACTAGGGCAAGTGGGAGACATTGGGTTTGGTGCCCTAAGTGTAGTATTTTCGTCAACATACACTTGTAAATTTTCCAAATAGATTAGTTAATAAAACAAATTCATTTATTACATTAATATACTTTGTATAATTTCCCTCACATGTTTTTTGCATGCAAAGAAAAATACAAGCAAATGTTGCTCATTGGTTGTCTAAATGTTAAACTAATACTAAGCGGTATTATGTGGTCGGATTGTAGTAGAATACAACTTGTATTAGTAGATAAACCTAAACATGTCCTCAGTCTAATCAGAAATGAGCAAATAGATTGAATGACTAATATGTTGTCTATCAAGTCTAAATGTGACTGATTGGACTGATAGTACATCGGACTAGACCCAAGCAGAATAGATCCTAAATCTGTTTATGGATTTATTCACTTGTAACGTTCATAGTGTGACATACCTAAATCTCAAGTGGATGGCAGACTATGTGTGTGTGACTCGTACACCTTAGAATTCATAAAGTTTGAGTTCAAAAAGATAATGAACATAAAGTTAGTGCGTTCGATGTACAATTTCTATAGTATGTATCGAAATTCACAATAGTGGAATTCAAGCCCAAAGCTCAGGTAAATAATATCCTTTCATTAACATTACATGGTTGATGAAAAGTAAATGTAGCCATGGGTCGTCCGTCTTTGTGATGGATGACTTGATCACTATTTGATAGTGATTGACTTTTCATGTAGGAAGATCTAATGGTTACCATGAGATAAAATAGGATCATATTGGGAGAATAAATATTATCCCAAAGATATCAATGATATCCTATGATGGCAACACAGTTATGACAAAGTCATTGAACAAGCACTGAGTAGGTGTTTTTGTAATGCTATGTCTTTGAGGAGTGCTCAGTCACGAAACTATAGTGGAATAACTTTGTGTCTAAATGAGTTTACAATTAATAGGTGAAAAGCTGGAACTTAATTATATATCATTTGAGTCTCAACTACATATGTCCAATCGGTCCCTCTGCTAGCTCGTTGAAATCAGAAATAAATTTCATGTTTAAATAAAAATTTAAAAAAAATGAATAGAAAAGAAGAAATGGAAACATTCTGGACTGATTATTGTTTTGAAGCCTAAAAATGAAAATAAACCATTCGGTCATAGTCAACATGTTGAGTTGTGACATATTGAGCAAATTTTCTAGAAATTTTACTGACGGAAAAATCATCAAAATTTTATTGGGGGTAAAATCATCAAAATTTTACTGGTGTACAAATGAGATGAGAAAATTATTTAATATTTAAATATTAAATTTTATTTTGGGAAATAGAAAAACTGAATAGAGTTGGATCACATTACAAAGTGCTAGGTCAAAAGGGCCAAAGAAGTACTTGTAATTGGACTCAATGTGAGAGAGACCCAAAACCCCTCATGTAGCATGAAGGGGGTGACAATCCTACAACGAATACTTATTTTTTATCATTAACTTAATAAGTTTTTGGTAATCCATAGAAATTCTCATGGTATCCTTCTTCTTAACAACCAACACGATGCTCCCTAATGCGATACACTAGGTCTAAGAAACCCTCTATCGAGAAGCTCCTAAAGTTGTATCTTTAATTCCTGAAGCTCTTTCGATGCCATGCGGTAGGGAGCAAAGGACACTAGAGTAGTCCCTAGAAAATCCTTGCTCCCAAACTCTACCTCTCGGTCCGGTGGTAACCTAGGATATTCTTTAGGAAAGACATCCGAAAATTCCTTAATCATACCAATACTCTCCACTGCTAAACCAACAACACTTGTATCCTACACATAGGCCAAATATGGTTCACACCCTTTTTTAACCAATTACTCAGCTACATTAGTGGAGATTATGTTAGATAAATAATCTCGATGCTCATCAACCATCACAATTTCCTCACCATCCAAATTTTTTAAAAGTTACCCCCTTTGAAGCACAATCGAAACTAGCTTGATGCTCCACAAGCAAGTCCATGCCTAAAATTAGATCAAAATCCCCAAACAGCAACTCCATTAGATCAACCGGAAACACAACCCCTTAATTTTCAAGCGGACATCTTCTATAAACCTTATTAACCCAAATTGATTACCCAACAGACTAACCACAGAAACCTCACTAGCAGTATCCTTAACAGAAATCCCTAAATTACCAGAAACCTAGCTAGCAATATATGAATACGTAGAACGAATATCAATCAAAGAGAAATATGGATGAGAATGGATGGAAAAGCACCTACTATCCCATCGATCGAATTTCTATCCTTGCGACGTCTCACAACATAAACTAAAGAAGGTTGCCTAGCCTCAGTCTAATTTGCACCTCGACCTGGTGCCCTTTATCTATGACCACCACCATTACCACCCCTAAACTGACCATGACCCCTCGGAGGCTACTAAACTATCCTCTGAGGATGAACCCGATCTTGAACCAAAGTTTGTATTTGTTTAGCCTGACATGGACATTCACTAATTTGAAACTCCATAGACCCACATCTGAAACATGCCCCTATCATTCTCTAACACTCACCCGGATGGTGTCTATAACAATATGCATAGATTGGAGTTCGATCAACACCCACAGCTGCCTCAACCGACTGAGGTCTATCTACTCTAGCCCTTTTCTTAGGCCGCAAAGCTATACCAAAATGATCTAATTCTCTTATTCTTATTTAGATTATTCTCCTACTCTCTTCTCCCGCGCTCCACGCGCTTAATTTCCTCCACAACCTTAGTCTTCTCTACTAAAGCTTTGAAGACCCGCTCCTACTGTGGAGCTACTAGAACTTTTAGATCTTACCATAATCCATCCTCAAAACGGACACTCTTATCATACTCAGTAGCTACCTAGTGGCACTCTAGAAAAATGCCTAGGTCATACACTCAACCTGTGTGCCTCGTACCACTGATTGCCACCACTAATATGCCTCATCACAAAGAAAAGATATTGCACCCTTTAATTTCTGCTCCAAGGTGCAATCCAAATCATTCATGATCCTCTTAATGTCCTTTATCAAATACTCAGCCACTATCGGGGTAATCCCAACAACACTACGAAATAACTCAGCACCATTAGATCAAAGTCGCTCAGTCACAGACCCTCAGCCCACAGATCCAGATTAGACCCTAACAACCCTCTATAAAACTCTTAGCATAACCTGGGATAGTGCATCATCCAATATGCCCTAGTTATCTATCCCAGCGGTAGGCATTTCTATTGTCTCACTAGTTTCCAATTTGCTCATGCTACCCAACGAAGAAGGCTCACCTCGAGCCACTCGACAACGTCCACCATGTCCTCAAGTACCACTACCATGTATATCGCGTGTACTCATTTTACTTATCTACAGTTTAGAAATATAAAGTTTAGCTTAGATTATTTGTAAATTCTAAATCTAAAGTTTGAAAAAAGTACTTAAAGTAGAAATGTTTTATTCTGCAGTCTCTAAAGACCAACAATTTTACTAAAATAACTAAAGCAAAAGTAACCAAACTAACTAAAGTAAAAAAGTTTCTTACTTGGATCGACGTCGAAGTCTCAGATTCTCTTTTTATAAACTTGGATATAAAACATAATAAAAAACCCTAGCCCGAGTTTTGAACTTGACTTTGGTACCACCAAATGTAACACCTCAAACCCCGCCTAGACGTTATGGCTAGATCTTAAAGGTCACATTAACATTTTGAAACTTATTTTATTTGCTTTCAAAGGATCATTTATTTTTAAGTCCAAAATTTTACAAAAATTTGCTTAATTCTATTAGTTAGAAAAGGTGCTAGTTGTTAAGTATGTGTTTTCCAAAACATTAATCTATAATACCCATTTTATTAGAAATGTCATCCCAACGACTTTGTTTACTTCCTTTGTAAAAATGTGTATTCTAGATTAAAATTTTGCAACAGAAAAATTATTAGACTTCTTTAACTTTGAAACTCAAATGTTTAATTTTTAATTACCAAAAATCATGCCGAATTTTAAAAATATCTAACTAAAAACTTAGCAAATCCTAAAACCACAATTAAAGTCTGCAAAACAGTCCAATAGTCCAATAGTCCAAAAGTCCATAGATTTAAAATAAGAATTACTAAATTAGTTTTATACGATATAACCAATCCGAGCTCCCGAGCACTACCAAAACCTAAGCCCGAAAGTTACCTAAAATATTAAGCAAACGAGGTGAGCTAAAAAGTTTCGTCCGTGTCATAGCCGACAAAAACAATCTTATAGTAGAAACATGAATAGATGCACCTATATCAGAGTAAACATATTAGAAATTACAACATGCTCAGCATGGAAAAATCATACAAAATGTAGTCATATCCATTCAGATAATTTGTAGCTGTGCGGCCAGAAGTATATTGTGGAATTACCGCCATAATCATATAGCACAGATAAACTGCTAGAAATAGACTTCCTCCATCACATAACCATGTCCCACCCCAAATGAATATGCAAATTCATTCCATGTGATCATGCCATACAAACTTATAACAAATCGAATATATGGTATTAATACATAAATGTTAACAAAACAAGTCAAACTAAATAGCTTACTCAGAATTTTACTGATCAAAATCATACATATATTGACATACGAATGCTCAGATTTACTGACTACATAGTCTTGCATGCTTACATATTATTTGCAAATCCAATTTCAGAATCTCACAATCGGCCCAAGCCCAACAAAACGATCAAAATGGGTTCACACGTCCGTGTGGCCCACGCTGCCTGGCACATGACCAAACACACGGTCGTGTGATGTCATCTACCTCTTTCGATTTTTTATGCAATTTCTAGATTTTTCGTAATCTTTTCAAAATTTACAGGTTAGAACACACACCTGATTACTAATGGAAACTCGGCACTGCAGCAACTAATCAATTCTGCACACAACAAAAAAATTGAACCCATTAGCAAGAAACACTAAGTTTGAATCTAAGCTTTCGGCACTTGATCACTTAATACCAACACCTAAACTTAGGCATTTAGTCACTTACCCAGAAAATCAACGGTTTAACGACACCTAATTTTTTGGTGGTTGTACGTCTCATGAACCTCACCTAAACAAAATCAACACAATTAATCCAATAAAAAAGAAGCGCCCTTCATAGAAAAACAACGTTTAAATTTATGTAAACTTATGATACTCTACCAAACCTCTAAAACACAACCAGCAACTAAGAATGGAGGACCAGTGACAGCATGAAGCAAGTTTAACGTCAAGACGATAGCAGTAATGGGTAAAGGATCGACAAAAGAGAGAGGAATAAAGGTTGATAATGAAATTATGAAAAAAAAAGGAAAAGATGAAGAAATAAAAAGGAGAGGTGGCAGAGAGAAAGTTTTTGGTAGCAAAATGAGGGAAAACGGGGAATGGAGAGAGTGAGGAAAAGATGGATGGTAGAGTGGAAAGAGTGGGAGAGAGAAAAGTGGAGATAATTTTTGATAATTTTAAAAAACAAATATAATCAAATCCTAACCTACTAGATTTATTGTTATCCTATCATATTTCTAGGAATTTGAGTTTGGCTCAGTTCCTAACAGTATGGGTGGCACAGCAGAGAAAGAACAAAAATTTATTCCATTTTGGGCACAACGAGATTCAAACTTGGGACTTAAATATAAGCTAAAGCTTTACCACTGAACTAGTAGGCTCATTCTTGTGAACAAGCTAGCGAAAATAAAAGATAACCTACATGTGACCAGTCAAGTGTAGGGATAAAATCAATAAAAATTCAAAGGAAGGAAATCGAACACAGAACTTCAAGAACTCATCCAGAACACCTAACCACTGAATTAGATTAATTTACTTAACACAATTTTCACCCAAAAATTTAAAGAATTTTAGGGCATTACATAAAGAAACCCACAACATAACTAATTATTAAAACTCCAGAAGAGAGTCGAGTAATTGAATATTGAAATAATGAAAATAAAGAGATCTTGATAAGTTATGTCAATATAAGAAAATATGGAACAAGAATGAAAAGTTGTTGACAACGGTTTTCCATGCAATTTTATTATTGAGATAATGAAAAAAAATGAGGATATGAATAAGTCTGCTCAGAAATATAGACACGGAATAGATTGACCAAAATAGAAAGATGCAATTTAAGTAGAATTAAATTTGTGAAGTTTTTGGACTAGTAGTCCAAATATCTAAAGGTATAAAGCCAATGAAGATACAAATGAAGTAGTTTTGCAAAAAAAAAAAAAGAATAAGAAACATGAAGTTTTTTTCCAAGTCTTGGCATTAATTATGAAAAGATATTCATTGTGATGGATGCAATAACCTTTAGATATCTTATTAATTTACTAGTTCATGAAAGACTTGACATGCATTTTTTCATTATTGTTACAATCTTTATAGGAATCATGATATAGTGGAAGTTTATATTAAAATCCTTGAAGGGTTTAGAATGCTAGAAGTATATAAAAATTCTCGAGAAATTATTCAATATTTGGATTGAATTGATTTGAACATATCTATTTTTATAGAAGGATTGTAATCAAAGTTTATCGTGATTATTGTTGGAACTCCTGAAGAGAGCAAAATATATTTCACCAAAATTTTCCTTACTCATGACATTCAAAAGAATGATGATATAAATGTTTAACAAAATTCAAGTGATCATTTGAAAAGCTAGTTTTCAAGATTTAATACTTAGAATATGATATATTATGTGATGTTGTCATGATGGGGAGTAAATATGTGTTGTACTCTTTTTCCCTTAATCAAGATTTTTCCCCATTCAGTTTTCCTAGTAAGGTTTTTAATAAGACACCATGTTATGTGTATTATAGATATGTGTACCATTTTTCCTTCACTATTTTTCCCACAAGGCTTTTATCTTAGTAAGATTTTAACGAGCACATTATCTATCGATGGACATCCAAGAGGGAGTGTTATAAATAATCTATTATTATAAAAGTGGATTTCCATTAGGATAATAAGTTTGATGCACTTTGGGACTCTAATGTCCATTAGAAGTAGAGTTTTATATCACATATACTTCTTATGTATATAAATATAAACTTCGGAGAAGCATTGTAAAGATTTCCATTGATTAATAAAAATATGTACTTCTCTTTGTTATTTTATTTCTCTTTATTTGATAAAATTATAAACTCATTAAATTCATTTCCCCCCACTTTGCCTAGAACCTACAACTGCACCTTCGTACCATCACCAACACCTTCTTAGTTGTTGGATCTGATGCCCTAAGTGTAGTATATTCGTTTATACACTTGTATATATTTTTGAACAGGTTGGTTTATTAAAATTATTCATGAATTACATTAATACCCTTTGTAAATTTTCCTCAATTATTTTTACATGCAAAGATTGAAGTGAAAGAAAATATTAGCTCACTAGTTACCTAATGTTTAACTACTACTAAGCGGTATTAGATAGTAGGATCGTAATACGAAAAGAAAACTTATATTAGTAGATGAATCTAAACGTGTCCTTAGTCTAATTAGAAATGAGTAAATTGATTGAAAGACTAACATGTCATTTATCACGTCCAATTGGGGAGATGCTTTGTCTTAAGCATTGAAGCGGATAACTCCCAAAAGATAGAGACAAAAGATAGAGACGTAGATTTCACTAACTGGACTGACAGTACATCGGACAACACCAATGTAGAATAGATCCTAATTCCGTTTATGGATTTATTCACTTGTGACATTAACAGTGTGGCATACCTTAATCTTAAGTGGATGATGGACTATGTATGTATGACTTCTACATTTTGATGTAAGTAAAAGTTTGAGTTCAAATAGATAAGGAATGGAAAGCTAGTGCATTGAGTATACAACTTTTGCAATATGTAAAATCATTCACAATAGTGAAATTCATAGCCTAAGACATGGGTAAATGAAATTCATAGCTTATTTGATTGTAAAATCTCATTGGAATTACATGATAGATAAAAATTAAATGTGGTCACGAGTCATTTGTCTTTATGATGAATGAATTAATTACTATTTGATTGTAATTAACTTTTCATAAAGGAAGATGTAATGGTTACCATGATTTAAAATAGGATCATATTGGGAGAATGGATTTATCCCAAAGAGATTAAGGATATCCTATGAGGGTAACAAACTTATGACAAGGTAATTGAGCGAGTACTGATCGAGTGGCTTTCGTAATGGTATGTTATTTGGGAGAGTTCTATCGCGATACTAAAGTAGAATAACTCTGCTACTAAATGAATTTATAGTTAATAGGCGAAAAGTTAGAAGTTAAGTATAAATCATTTGAGCCCTAATTACATATGTCCAATCAGTCCCCCCACTAGCTCATTGAAACTAGAAATGAATTGCATGTTGAATTAAATTAACAAGATAGAAATGATAAAGTTAGAGAAATGAATTACAATGAAAAATGAATTTGGTTTCTCATTAATTACGTAAATGACTTGGAGAATTAATTTAAGTTTTTCGAATTATTATTTAATTAATTGAAGTTAAAAATTGAATTAAATTACTTGGTCATTGTGAATCCATTTGAATGTAGAAATTAAATATATTTTCTCATACATTCTTTTATGTTAAAATTGTCATGATTTTAACGAAATTAGAATTGGGTTGAAAAAAATAATTTAATTGGAAAATTAATTTATTTAAATGAATTTAATAAATATATTTATTTTGGAAAATAGAAAAACATGTATTGGGTTGGATTAAATTATAAAGTGTTGGGTTAAAAGTCCAAGAAACACATATAATTGGAACCTATACGAGAGAGGCCCAAAACCCCTCATATTAAGTATGAGGGTGGCAACCCTAGTAAAATAACTAGGGTTAGTTTCCCCTTTCACTCCTAATTCAACTAGTGGATTGTTTTTCTATTAAATAAATATTATTTGTATTCTAGTAATTCAACTAGGGTTTCACTTCCTTTCCTTATAAATAGATGGCACTGGTAGGGCTAAAATACACAAAAAGTTATACAGAACTTTAAGATATTGTTATTATCTCGAAAATACGTCAGAATTTATTTTTAAGTATAAATTTTATTTTGTAGGAAGATGATACCTCGAGTTCTTAGGTGAGTTTGCCTTTCTTCTTGCTTCGTTATTCCCTACTATCTTAGCAAATTTGGTTTCATTTTGCATGATTAGATGATAATAGGAGAGTGGTATTAAGGCTAAACAGGATTTTGTTCTATGATAAATGATTTATAGTGGATATGGCATGGTACAACTCAAGTGGTATCTGAATGGTGATAAAGTTTATAAGAAAATGGACATTAATGATCCTAAACTGAAAGGCAAATATTGTTCATTGTAAAGAACATTTCATAAGTGCATATTAGTGTGATTAAACTCTTTTATCAATTTATATTTAAGCTTTCTATCGGAAAAGCTTAGTTGGGGAGAGTATTTCATTATAGGTGTATGAAGTGAGGCTGCAACATTTGTGAGGTTGGTTAGGCTTAAATAATATGTTGTACTATGAATTTATAATGATATTCTATTTAGGAAAGTCCTTGCAGGTATAGGTTGCTACTAGACTACATACTTGTAGTGTCATAAATTATAAATGAACAAACAACAACTCAACAAATTCAACAGTTACAATTGGTATCATAGTTAAACAACAGACATATTTGGTGAGATATTTTTGTTTGTTGAATTATGGAAGATGGTCTTGCCAATGTTGGTGTAACAACATAATTTTAGTGGTGTTAGAAACTATGATTTCGAGACCATAATTTTGATGAGTGAATAAATATTTTAAGATTTATTTAATGTCTATAGGGTTAATTTAACGTAGTATTAATTTTTTTGTTAAGAAATTTTAAAGTTTAAAGGGTTAATTAGGTAAATAGGACTAAATTGAAAAAGGTGCAAAAGTTAAGTTCTATCAGTTAAGTGGATTATATAACTTTAACAAGGTAATTAAATGGACTTAGTGTGTGAATATACCATATAATATGTTAGTGGATAGTTATGGGCAAGATTTAATTGAATTTTTTAATTAATAATAAGGGTAAGATGGTCAATTAGTAAATAAACATAAAATTAATTAAGTTAAAATCAACATCTTCTTCATTTGGATGTTTCAAAATCGATTCTCCATTGCTATCTATCTAAAGCTTCAGCCAAAGCTTGGTTCTTGTGGATGGTATGTATTTGATGCTCGTTTTTATTAATTTTTATGTTTTTGAGTTCGTATTAACTTAATCTAGCTAGCCTGAGGGTTAATTTGTAAAATTGTTAAAGGTTGAGGGATATCCTATGAATGAAATTGATGAGTTTGTGAAGTTAATTGATAGATGATTAAAGTTAGTTGTTAAATAAACTTGTTTTGTTAAGTGGTTTTGATGAATTTAGGGTTAAGGATTTATTTGCTAAAAGTGTAAAATTCCTTGGAATTTATGTGAAATTTTGAGTAAATATGGGCTGATTAGGTCCCTAGAAAAATCGGTTAGCATGCTTTAGTTGGAAAAATGGTGAATTTGCAAGTTAAGAGTTTAGGGACTAAATTATAAGAAAGTTAAAGTATTGAGGGTAAATTTGTGAATTGATGATGGAAGGGTTTAATTGCATAAAACTACTTATTAGAATGCTAGAATTATAATAATTAAGTTAAATTAATTATTTAGATCAAGATAAACAACAACCAGACTTAAATTGGGAAAAGGCAAAGGCTTTGGATTAGTCTCTAACTCTACTTTTACGACTATAGTTGTCAAGGTAAGTTCGTAAGAATTATAATCTTATTAATGTTAGTTTGATTGATTATTTGTTATATTATATTAGTTATAAACTAACTTGAATATATAAATAGATCGACATTTTAAATAATTGACGGATAAATATTCTCGTTTGAACCTTAAGAATTCTTAGGGTACAAATGACATGTCATTAGGGATTTCATGTTTCGGGTATTGGTCTTGATTGTTCTACCGATGGCTGAGGTCCAACATTTGTTGCGGATTCTTCACAGCTCATGTGAGCAGCATCTTGTAGCTAACATTTCGACCCACAGCTCGTGTGACCACTATTGAAAATGAAAGGTTACAATTATATGGAAAGCCACACTATGTGTGAGCATTCCTGAGTATCTAATAAAATGCTAGACGGTTTAACCGGTAAGTAAAGATTAATGGCAAGGTATGTATGCAATTGGATAATTGATCATAATCTTATGAAAAGGTAAAATTGATGAATGCATAAGATTTGAATGGAACAAAATAAGTATGTTATGAATGATATGTACATGGAGATTCACTTATGATATGGTTGATTTTATATAAGTGTTATGCATGAGCTTACTAACTTGTGAGTTTAGTGGTGTATATAGGATTTTATTAAGCTTATAAGTATGGTAATTATGTTATGCATATTTCATAAAATGAGTGTAAGAAGGGTAAGTTTATGTTTGAGTTAATACGAGCTTATTAAGCACTAGATGCTTCGTAGTTATTTTCTTCTATTACGTAGATTATCAGAATCTCGATCGACTGGAAGCGTGTTGGAGTTCTATCACACTATCCTGCAATCAATTAGGTAGTTTTTGAGTTATTTTATCTAAGGTTATAAATGGCATGTATATGACTTTTCATAATAGTAGTTTTTGAATATGTTAATGATCAATTTGGTATTATTATACCTTTGGAGTATACATTTTGTTTGTTGGACTTATAGTGCTTTGACAAGTTTATGTCATTTGGTCACATTCAAGTACTTTGTAATATATGGTCCTTTTGGTATGTTTATTACGAAAAGTGAATAATTTATAATTGATGTCATTTAGTAGCTAAATTGACTAGATTTTGTGCTTGAGATGTGGCAATATAGCTTTGTTTTGATTGAAGTTGTTTTGGTATAAATGAGGTGCCTTTGAATGGCATATTGGTTAGAAGAAATAGGTTGAATGAATTGGTATGTTTATATGTGTTTGAAAGGTGTTTAGGTCTATTGAATGTATGCTCAAAAGGAGTGGATGGTTGGGCAAGTTTTGGACTTTAAATGACTGGTTTATAGGATCAATTATGGAGCACACGGCTTAGGACATGGCATACGGCCTGGCTACAGGGCCGTGTGTCATTTTTTACTTTAGGTGTGAGTATTACACGGCTTAAGACACGATCGTGTATACCAAGTTAGTGAGTTACACAGTCTAGCACACGGCCGTGTGACACAAGTCAGAGAGTTACATGGTCTAACACACGACTATATGGCCCAAGTCAGTAAGTCACACGGTTTAAGATACCGGCTGAGACACGACCGTGTGTCCCATTGTTCGAATACCACACGGTCTAAGCTATGTCACACGACCGTGTGACCCCTATTTTACAAATTTTTAAATTTTTCCCAATTTTACTGAATTTTTTTAAATTAGTCCTGAATTGTTTTTGAACTACTTTTAGGGCCTTGATGGCTCAATTTAAGGCCTAAATGTATATATTTGCTAGGTTTGTAATGAGTTTTAGGCAATTAATATTAAATTACATTATTGTTCTGATTTGTATAGTAATGCTCTGTAACCCTAATTCGACGACGAAGACAGGTTAGAGGTGTTATATTTAGTGGTATCAGAGCTACGTGTTAGATAATTAATATTAAATGACATTATTGTTATGATTTGTATGATAATACTTTGTAACCCTAATCCGATGACAGAAATAGATTAAGGGGGTTACATTTAGTGGTATCAGAGTTACGGTTTAGTTTATTCTTGGATTGAACGTAGCTAGTAAGGAGTATAGAATACATGTCATTATGTAACCTGTGATAGTGTGATATCTCCTAATTTAAATTGAATTATGTTTTCATATAGATAAAAGATGTCATCCAACTGAGCTGATTCTGATGAGGTTGAAAGTAATGCGCAAGTCTCCTTTAATGGAGCAACTAGCAGTGGGCCTATAGCTGAGGGCCGAGGAAGTGAGGCGAAAGAAGCCTTCTTCCATACGATGTCTGAATGGTTTTTTGAATTTGTTAGAACAAACCCAATGGCTCAACGACCTCCACCCTTCTCGTACCCCAACATGTCCCATTTATTCCTCAAGGTTAAGAATAGGTACGAGTGAATATACCTCTGGTTGATAAAATTCATAAGTGTGGGGTAGAAGAGTTTCGTGGTACTGCAGAGGATGATCTAGAAAAAGCTAAGTTCTAATTAGAGAACACTATTAGAGTTTTCGACGAACTTTCCTGCTCTCTTGCTGATAGTTTGAAACGTGCGATATCGCTCCTTAAAGACTAAGCGTATTAGTAGTGGAATACTTTAACAGTACTGGTACCAAAAGATCGTGTGAATTATGACTTCTTTCAAACTGAATTTAAAAAGAAATACATCAATCAAAGATATCTTGATAAAAAAAAAGGAAATAGTTTTTAGAGATAAAAGGAAGCAACATTCAAGTTTGAGACCCCAAGCTACTTCTGTATTGAGTGTGGGGAGTGTTCGTAATAATAAACCTGAATGTCAATAGTGCAATAAACGACATTTTGAACAGTACAAATTGAGAGATAGATCGTGCTTCAAATGCAGTTCATATGATTATTTTCTTCGAGACTATCCTAAAAGGTCTGATAGAAAGAAAGCTCAGGACACACGGTCTAGTAACACGACTCTGAGAGGGAGGTCATCCAGAAACAACAGTAATACGGGAAATAGTCCATGTGGAACGAAAGATTCTACAATTAGATCTGAGGCTCGAGCACCAGCTAAGGCCTATGCAATTCGAGCTCGTGAAGAAACTTCGGCACCTGATGTGATTACCAGTACATTTTCTATCTTTGATACTAATGTAAATGCTTTGATTAACCTAGGATCAACGCACTCATATATATGCACAACCTTAGTGTCAAATAAGAAAATACCTTTTGACTAAACTGAATTTGTGGTCGAAGTAACTAATTCATTAGGTCAGTATGTGTTAATTGATATAGTTTGTAGAAACTGTTCTCTGATGAATCGGGATTGCAAATTTTTGGCTGATTTGATGTTATTACCATTTGATGAGTTTCATGTGATTCTTGGCATGAATTGGTTGACTCTTCATGATGCTGTTATGAATTGTAGACGAAAGCAAATTTATTGAAATGTCAGAATGGTAAAATAGTCTGGGTCGAATCAGATAGATGTGACAGTTCAACTAATATCATTCTAGCATGTCAGCTCAGAAATATGTCAAGAAGCATTGTGAAGCATATCTAGTTTATATACTTGATACCATGGCTACAGAATCAAAATTTGAATTAATTTCGACTGTTTGTGAGTTCTCGGATGTGTTTCCAAAAGAGTTACTAAGGTTACCACAAGTCAGAGAGGTTGAATTTGCAATTGAGTTAGTACCGGGAACTTCTCCAATATCAATAGCACTGTATAGAATGACACTTATAGAATTCAAAGAGTTGAAAGCACAATTACAGGAATTGATAGACAAAAGGTTTGCTCGACCTAGTTTTTCTCCCTAGGGTGAACCTGTGCTGTTTGTTAAGAAGAAGGATGTGTTAATGCAATTGTGTATTGACTATAGACAGCTTAATAAATTTACGGTAAAAAAAATATATCCATTGCTGCATATCAATGATTTGTTTGATCAACTGAAAGGTACAATAGTGTTTTCAAAGATTGAACTCCATTCTGGATATTATCAGCTACGGGTTAAAGATTCAGATGTGCCAAAACTGCTTTTAGAACTAGGTACGAACATTATAAATTTCTAGTTATGCCATTTGGTTTAACAAATGCACCTATTGTGTTTATGGATTTGATGAACATAATATTTCGACCGTATTTAGACAGATTTGTGGTTGTATTCATTGATGATATTTGGATTTTTTCCTAAGATGAAATTGAGCATGCAAAGCATTTAAGGGTAATATTGCAAACTTTACACGAGAAATAATTATTTGCTAAATTTAGCAAATGTGAGTTCTAGCTAGGAGAAGTTGAATTTTTGAGACATGTTGCATCGGATGATGGTATTAGAGTGGATCCGAGTAAAATATTAGCAATTATAGATTGGAAGCCTTCGAGGAATGTTTCAGAGATCAGAAGTTTTCTGGGTTTAGTCGAATATTATCGAAGATTTGTTAAAGGGTTTTCGATGATTTCTACACCGTTGACGAAACTACTCCAAGAATATGTTAAGTTTGAATGCTTTGAAAAATGCCAACAAAGTTTTGATAAGTTGAAAGTATTGTTGTCCGAAGCCCTTGTGTTGATTCAGCCAGAGTCCGGCAAGGAATTTGTGATCTATAATGATGCTTCACTTAATGGTTTAGGTTGCGTTTTGATGCAAGAAGGCAAAGTGGTAGCTTATGCTTCCCGTCAATTGAAACCGCATGAAAAAATTACCCGAATCATGATTTAGAACTTACAACTATTGTGTTTGCATTAAAAATCTGGCACTATTTGTACAGAGAAAAATGTCACATCTTCACGGATTAAAAAAGCCTGAAGTATTTGATTAAAAAAAAAGAACTAAATTTGAGATAACGTAGATGGTTGGACTGCTAAAAGATTACGATTTGGTCATCAATTATCATCCAGGAAAATATAATGTTGTTGCTGATGCTTTAAGTAGAAAATTTTTGTTTGGTTTGCGAGCTTTGAATACTCATTTTATGTTGATTGATGATGGTTCCATTGTAGCGGAATTAAAAGATAGACCGACATTTTTGTAGTAGATTTGTGAAGCTCATAAAAGTGATTTCGAGTTGATTGCTAAACAAGAGTGGATTGGAAAGTCATCTAATTTAAAATTTCATGTTAGTTCTAATGGTAGTTTATATTTCTGAAACAAAATTTGTGTTCTGAGAAATTCCAATATTATTAGAAGATTTTACAAGAAGCTTTCAGCAGTAATTATTCGAAACACCCTGGTAGTAACAAAATGTACAGTGATTTAAAAAAATGTATTGGTGGCCAGGTATGAAACGTGAAATTTCAGAGTTTGAATCTAAATGTTTGATTTGTCAGCAAGTCAAAGCTGATCATCAAGTATCTTCTGGATTGCTACAAGCCGTGATGATTCCAGAATGGAAATGAGAATGGGTTACAATGGATTTTGTATCAAGGTTACCCTTGTCTCCATAGAAGAAATATGTTATTTGGGTTATTGTTGATCGTTTCACTAAATCCAGACATTTCATTCCAGTACATATGGATTATTCACTTGAAAAGCTGATAGATATATACATTTCTGAGATAGTTAGACTGCATGGAGTGCCAGTGTCTATTATTTCTGATAGAGATCCATGGTTTACTTCTAGATTTTGGAGTAAATTACATGAAGCTTTAGGTACTCGATTACAGTTTAGTACAACGTTCCATCCACAGACTGATGGTCAGTTTGAGCAAGTGATACAGATACTTAAGGACATGCTCCATTGTTGCATTTTAGAGTTTAAGAGTAGCTGGGAAAATTTTCTTCCGTTGGTTGAGTTTGCTTATAATGATAGTTATCATAAGAGTATTAAAATGGCGCCATATGAATCCTTGTATGGTATGTATATGACTTTTTATAATAGTAGTTTTTGAATATGTTAATGATCAATTTGGTATGATTATGCCTTTGGAGTATACATTTTGTTTGTTGGACTTATAGTGCTTTGGCAAGTTTATGTCCTTTGGTCACTTTCAAGTACTTTGTAATATATGGTCCTTTTGGTATGTTTGTTACGAAAAGTGAATGATTTATAATTGATGTCATTAGGTAGCTAAATTGACTAGATTTTGTGCTTGAGATGTGGCAATATAGCTTTGTTTTGATTGAAGTTGTTTTGGTATAAATGAGGTGTCTTTGACTGGCATATTAGTTAGAAGAAATAGGTTGATTGAATTGGTATGTTTATATGTGTTTGAAAGGTGTTTAGGTCTATTGAATGTATGCTTAAATGGAGTGGATGGTTGGGCAAGTTTTGGACTTAAAATGACTTTTTTATAGGGTCAAATTATGGAGCACACGACCTGGGACACGGGCTGTCACACAGCACACATGGCTTGGCTACACGACTGTGTGACACAAGTCAGATAGTTACATGGTCTAGCACACGGCCTGTGAGACGGCTATGTGACCCAAGTCAGTGAGTTAAACGAGCCAGGACAAAGTCGTGTGCTCCATTGTTCGAATACCACATGGTCTGGGCTATGTCACACGGCCGTGTGACCCATGTTTTCAAAATTTCCAACTTTTTCCCAAATTTACTGAATTGTTTTAAATTAGTCACGAATTGTTTTTGAACTATTTTTAGGGCCTCGAAGGCTCTATTTAAGGCCCAAATGTATATATTTTCTAGGTTAGTAATGAGTTTTAGGTAATTAATGTTAAATGACATTATTGTTCTGATTTGTACGGTAATGCTCCGTAACCCTAATTTAACGATGGAGACGAGTTAAGGGTGTTTCATTTGGCTACTCAAAAAAGCTAGCTTTATACCAAAAAGGAGAATTTCAGATAACATTATCATCAGTCAAGAGGTTATACACTCTATGTGCATAAGAAAAGGGCGGGAAGGATAGATAGCCATCAAAGTTAATCTTCATAAAGCATATGACAGAATCTGATGGGATTTTTTTAGAAGATATCATTTCTTTATTGGATTTGGTACCTTGAGTGTAGTATATTCATTTGCAAACTTGTAATTTTTTTCGAACAGATTGCTTAAATAAAACAAATTCATTAATTACATTACTATACTTTATATAATTGTGGTTTTTGCACGCTAAGTGAAATAGAAGCAAGTGTTGCTCATTGGTTATCTAACATTTAAACTAATATTAAGTAGTATTACGTGGTCAAATCGTAATACAAAAAGATAACTTATATTAGTACACGAACCTAAACATGTTTTTAGTCTAATCGAAAATGAGCAAACCGATTAAAAGACTAATATGTCTTCTTTTAACAACTCAATTTCCAGTGGTGTCAAAAATTATGGTTCTGAAATGCCATTTTCGTAAATCGTGTTCATAAATATTAATATTCAATATTTACGAGGCTAGTATAGAGATAAATTAAAGTTTGGCCTAGTAATTTTGTTTAATTGATAATTAACTAAGGTACAAGTGTAATGACCCTAAAGTCAGTGGTGCTGTAAAATGAGGTATCGAGACCTCATTTTCGTAAACTAAGCCAACCCGTAAATATTTAAAAGAAATATTTACGAAGATGTATTATAGATGAATTGAATTTTGGATAGGTAATTTTATCGAATTAGTGATTAATTATGGTATAGGGACTAAATCATAAAAGTAATAAAAGTTATTCACTATAGATTTTTAATTGCTA
>CM025147.1:25101600-25141873 GCA_013467495.1 Gossypium gossypioides | reverse complement strand
TAATTCCAGTAGCCTTTTCGTGGACATCAAGGGCCAAAGGAGCTGCTGATTGACTTCCCCAAGCTGACCATTTAAGTCTCCAAGACAGCCTTAAAAGTTTTCACATTGCTGCACATTCCATTCACACTTCAAGGCTGTTCGATTTTGCTTGTTCACACATAAATGACTTTTAAATCTTGTTGGTTCACACTTCATGGCTGTTGAGGTACCCTAAGCTGCTCATTAAATCCCAAGCCCATTCAACTGAACAAAGCAGCTCAATTAAAGCCATACAAACACCATGGCCGAACCTACTTGAGTCAATTCAGCTCCCAAATGCTTCAATTAATTTTCTAGTTCAATGCTTCAATTAATTTTCTAGTTCAATTACGGCATCTAGAACTGCCCATTGACATCCTCCATGCATAGGGAAGTTGCTTGGAAGCTTCTTAGAATTTATTTGAACTATTTTGGAAATTTCAGCTTATTAAAAACTGTCCATTTAGCTACCATTTGTCTATTCAACTAGCTTAGTTCCTAAGCTATAAATATGTAGCTCATTACCTTTTGTAAATACTTTTGCCCATTTGATGAATAAAATTTGTTCAAAGAGTGAGTTTTCTCCTCTCTAAATTCGTACGAGTTTCGATTTGACTTATCTAGTGAGCTAGTGGCGTCAATCGTTCTCTTTTTGAACTTGTCACCTTATTTTTGTGTGGCGTGCACCTCTTCTACAATCCCGCAAACCCACCTTAAACTGAATAGAAACCGGGGTGACACTCCTTAGTGTTGAATCATTTCTGGTGTTTAAGCTCACTGATCCATTCCCACCGAATATCCTATATTTTATCTATCTTTATTCTCTTTTATGAAACCGAGCCAAACAATTATCCATCTTCCTCATTTTTCTCTTAGTCGAACCTACATTATTAGCCTTCTATCTCGTTTCCATTATTACCACCTTTATTTCCTAACTTGAACAAATTTAAAACA
This sequence comes from Gossypium gossypioides, assembly GCA_013467495.1. Taxonomy (NCBI): domain Eukaryota; kingdom Viridiplantae; phylum Streptophyta; class Magnoliopsida; order Malvales; family Malvaceae; genus Gossypium; species Gossypium gossypioides. Next base: position 25,140,901 of record CM025147.1, on the reverse strand, counting down.
AGAAAATCCCTTAAATACTTAACCAAAATTCTCCTATTTCTCGAAGACTCCACTACCCCTCGTCGATGATCGGGCAACTACGTGAAACGACTCAATTAACACGGTCCAGTTCGCATTATGAGCACCGGGCATGGCCGTGTGGTTCTTTTGTGTCTAATTTTTTTTAGATTTTGAAATTTAGTATCCTAGTTTGTTTAAACTATAATTTAGTCCTAAAACTTGATTAGATTAATTGAAGCCTTTAATGATAGGGAAACTCGATAATATTTTAGAATTAAACTAGTGAGTGTTAGAATTTCGTAGAAATATTCTTATATAATATTTTGGGTAATTTATTAAAAATTTATAAAATGTACATTTTAGTTCGTATTAATAAAATAATAATTAGACTTAGGAAATGAACTCGACTGAAACTGAAACTTTTAGGGCTCGCATAAATTGACTAAAAGAAGGTTGGTAATCATTTAGAACTAAAAATGAGACTATTTAACTTTAGATGGTAAAATAGCCAAAATACTCTTAGGGTTAAATAATTAGAAATATTTTAAAAATGGTTCACAAAATCGCTTCCGCATTAAAATTAGGTAGTTAATTAATTGGAACTGAAGTGTTATAAGGTTGGGGTGTGTTTTGGGTGGTCTTGAGTTGGAGAGTCACTTCGGTGGTTATTTTGTCGCTTCAAATTCGAATCGGTCCATCTTGGTCGAGTTTAGGGTGCCACAATTGGTGGTGTCTGAGTCAGGTTTTGTTAAACATAAGAGGTCATGGATTTTGTAATGCTAAAGTCTAGCTTATTTGATAATATTGCTTGACATTGCATGTTTTACCTTTGTGTGTTCTTTGTTTTATAATTTGTTTTATGGGGTAGGAATTTAGAACACAATGCCCTATAGGAAATTATACTTAGTTAAGCCTTAGGTCACTTGCTGCTGCTCACTCCTGGTGCGTTTTTTTTTACTTTTTCTATAGTATTCGATTTACGTTATGCCTCAGAGACGTGAACGGGGTAGTCAAGATGAGGACGCACTGCCACAGCCATGTGATGATGCTCATATGGGTTGATTTGAGCACTTTATGTCTATGATGATCGGGGTATTGCAGCATATCGCTGGTGCCAATGCTGCTTCTATTCATCAGGGATTACCATTAGGGCATTTGTAAGCTCTAGGTGGTATGAAATTTCGAGGAGTTAGGGGTGGAGACCCTACTCGTGCTGAATACTGGTTGGAAGGAGTTACCCGTATCCTTGGTCAGATGGGCTATTCTGACGAGGATAAGCTTGGGTGTGTCTTGTCGTTGCTTGTTGATAAGGTTCATTGTTGGTGGAGGATAGTTGAGCATGGTACTGCACCAGAAAGAGTGAACTGGGACTTTTTCTTGGAGTCTTTCCAAAGGAATTTCATAGGAGAGTAATATCTAGAGGCAAGGAGACGCGAGTTCATGGATTTAGTCCAGGATACTTTGTCTGTAGACGAGTACGAGGCAGAGTTCGTGCATTTGAGCCAGTATGCGCCTGAGTTGGTGGCTCAAAAGGTGAGTCGTTGTAAGAGGTTTAGGTTTGGACTAAACTGGGATATTAAGTTGTATCTTGTTGCGTAGTCTACTGAGGTATTCAATGAATTGGTTGAGATGGCCCGTGCCTCAGAAAAGACTTTGAGGGAGGAGCCCAAAGCTGTTGCCACTTGTACTATTAAGAGGTTGTCGAAGTCTGCTAGAGGATTTGGCCAAAAGGGCAAGAGTGGTTGTTTTGGAAGGTCTAGACGACGAGTTGCTGCAGACTAGGGTCAAGCAAGGTAGGCCGCAAGAGCTAAGACTTATACGGGTGATTAGGGATGTATTACGTGGACGTTGTGTGAGCATTGTAACCGTCGACATCCTGGAGAGTGTTAGAGGATGACTGGTGCCTGTTTTGCTTACGGATCGATGGAACACCATTTTAATGATTGTCCTAAGAGAGCACTTGTGGTTAAAGACCAACTTGCTATTGCACCTACTCCGACTCGAGGGAGGGGTCGTGGCATAGGTGATGGTGGTAGAGGAGTTGGTCAGCGCGGAGCTGCTCGAGGTGGAACTGGAGGTCCAGCTAGAGTTATTTAGTTAGGGAGCCTCTTACTAGGGAGGCCACGGATGCCATCGCAGGTACTTTCATGCTACAGTATTTTCCTCTTCTAGCTTTAATAGATTCGGGTGTTACGAGATCGTTTATTCTGAGAGATGTAGCTAGAGAGTTGGAGATTTTTATAGAGACATCTAGGTTGGGTGTTACTGTTAATAGTCCACTAGGTGATAATGTAGTGGTAGATTGGGTTTATAGTTGACCTCTGATGGTTCAGGGACAAGTGTTTTCGATAGATCTTTTAGAGTTGCTGTTCTGGGGGTTTGATTCTATCCTTGGGATGGATTGGTTAACCGAGCATCGAGCGAAGGTCAATTATGAGGAGAAGTTGGTGACTTTGTGTTGTGCTAATGGCTCTGAGATTGTTGTTGTTGGAGAGAGGTTCGAGTTGCTTTCCAATTTGGTTTCTATGCTTAGAGCTGAGAAGTTGGTCTGGAAAGGTTACAAAGCTTATCTAGCCTATGTTTTGAATGCTAACAGTAAGGAATTGAGGTTGGATGAGATTCGTGTAGTCTGTGATTTTTTGGATGTTTTTCTTGAGGAGTTTTCTGGTTTACCGCTAGATAGAAAAGTTGAGTTTGGTATTGAACTCTATCCTGGTACAACTCTGGTGTTAGTTGTGCCCTATAGTATGACACCTAAGGAATTAAAGGAGTTAAAGCATTAGTTGTAAGAGTTGTTGGACCGGGGTTTCATTTGACCGAGTGTGTCACCGTGGGGAGCACTGGTTCTATTTGTGAAGAATAAAGATGAGACTTTGAGGCTATTCATTGATTATCGCTAGCTGAATAAGTTGACCGTCAAGAATAATTACTCACTGCCGAGGATTGATGATTTGTTTGACCAGTTTTGGGGAGCTTCAGTTTTCTCAAAGATTGATCTAAGATCTGGGCATTATCAGTTGAAGGTGAATCATGCAGATGTTATGAAGACGACGTTTAGGACTCAGTATGGGCATTTTGAGTTTATTTTCATGCCATTCGGGTTGACAAATGCACCTACCGCATTTATGGACATGATGAATCGTGTATTCCATTCCTATCTGGATTGGTTCGTTGTGGTTTTCATAGATGATATATTGGTGTATTCTCAACTAGAGGATGAGCACAACGAGCATTTGAGAGTGGTTCTTCAAGTTTTGAGGGAGAAACAATTGTATGCCAAGCTGAGCAAGTGTGAGTTCTAGCTTCTAGAGGTGGTTTTTCTTAGTCATGTCATTTCAGTGAGGGCATTTGGGTTGATCCGAAGAAGGTTGAGGTGATCTTGGATTGGAAGCCACCTATTACTGTGTCTAAGGTCAAGAGTTTCTTGGGCTTAGCTGGTTATTATCATTGTTTTGTTGAGGGATTTTTGAGTATTTCTGCTCCATTGACAGAGTTAGTCTAGAAGATAACTATTTTTGAGTGGACTAATGCAAGGTAGAAGAGTTTTGAGAAGCTGAAGTCTATTTTGACCAAAACACCTGTATTAACACAGCCAGAATCTGGTAAGGAGTTTGTTTTTTTTTCAGTGATGCTTCTTACACGGGATGAGGTTATGTGCTGATGCAGGAGGGAAAGGTAGTTGATTATGCGTCGAGGCAGTTAAGGCCGCATGAGTCTAACTATCCGACCCATGATCTGGAATTGGCTGCTGTAGTCTTTGCACTCAAGATTTGGCATCATTACTTGTATGGTGAGAGGTGTGTGATTTATACCAATCACAATAGTCTTAAGTATCTCCTTACCCAAAAGGAGTTGAACTTCAGATAGAGGCATTGGATTGAGCTGCTGAAGGTCTACGATTGTGTGATTGAATATCATTCGGGAAAGGCGAATGTTGTTGTTGATGTCTTGAGTAGGAAGTATTTGGTTTACTTGAGGGCGATGTTTGCGAAGTTGTCAATTTCTGAGGATGGTGATTTGTTGGCTAAGCTTCGGGTGATGTTGACCCTTGCACAACAAATTCGAGAAAGATAGTTGTTCGATGAGAATTTGGCGCATCGTATCTATCAAGTTGAGCTAGGTGTTCGTGGAGATTTTGGTCTCAATGCTAAAGGTGTCCTTTGTTTCAGAGGCCGGATGTGTGTTTCGTTGTATCAGGATTTGAGAGATATGGTCATTACCGAGGCTCATAGTAGTCCATATGCTATGCATTCTGGTGGGAATGAGATGTATCAGGATCTTTGGGTTTTCTTATTTGTGGCCTAAGTTGAAGAAAGACGTAGCTAATTTTGTTGGTAAATGTTTAGTTTGCCAGAAGGTTAAAGCTGACCATCAATGTCTATTTGGTTTGCTTCAACCGATCAGGATTCTAGAGTGGAAATGAGAACAGATCACGATGTATTTTATTTCGGGTTTGTCGTTGACTCCATCTTGGAAGGAATCAGTTTGGGTGATAGTGGATCGGTTTACGAAGTGTGCGCATTTCTTGCCTGTGCGTATGACTTACAGTTTTCAGCAGTTGGCGAAGTTTTATGTCAGGGAGATTGTCAAATTATATGGAGTTCCAATTTTTATCATATTGGACAGAGATCTACGATTTACGTCGAGGTTCTGGAAGACGTTGCATGAGGCTTTAGGTTTAAAGCTTCACTTCAGTACAGCATATCATCTGCAGTCAGATGGTTAGTCTGAGAGGGTGATCTAGATTCTCGAGGATATGCTTCAAAGTTTTGCTATTGATTTTTGTGGCAATTGGGATCGACATTTGTCGTTGGCTGAGTTTGTGTACAATAACAGTTACTAGAGGAGTATTTAGATGGCTCTGTCTGAGGCACTTTATGGTAGGAAGTATAAGATTCCACTATGTTGGTCTAGCATGGATGGGAAGAGAATTTGGGTCTAGATTTTTTTCGTGAAATCGAGGACAAGGTGAAACTTATTTTTAAGAGATTGAAGGCTATTTCAGATAGGCAGAAATCTTATGCTGACTTGAGATGTCGAGATATCGAATATCAGGTTGGTGATAAGGTGTTTTTGAAGGTCTCACCTTGGAAGAAGGTTTTGAGGTTCGGGTGGAAGGGTAAGCTTAGTCAGAGGCTCATTGGGCCTTACAGTGTGATTGAGCGGATTGGACCGTTTACTTATCATCTTCTGTTGCCGTCTGAGCTTAAGCACATTCACAATGTCTTCCATGTTTCCATGCTTCGGAAGTATAGATCAGATCCTTCCATGCTTCCACACGTTTAAATATTGCCATGAATGTATTATGCTAATATAAGTGTATGTTTATAAGTTAAATTATGATTTCATATGCCATACTAAATGGGAATTTTATTCATGGAATAACATATGTTATTATGATTATAATATGTGATATTGTGACTAAAATTTTAATGCTTAATTTTCCTGGATTTATGCATGAATTGGGTGTGATTTACTTATTGTTTTTACGATCATTCACTGAGCTTTTTAAGCTCACACCCTCACACCTTTGTGCAAAGACTTTTCCAACTTGAGGAGTTGAGGAGCTAGCGCAAGCCCGATCCAAGATTAAGGCTCGGTAGTAGTTAAGGATTCCTCTTTAGAAATAATAGGGGGCATTGTGGCACTTATTGGGACTAGTTTTAATTCAATTGTAATGGACATTGGACATTTATTTGGATTGTTGTTTTGGTGATATTATAATTACTTTAATACTTTATTTTTATGCTTAATTGTTGTGTGGTTTATGGTATGTTGATGAGAGTTCATATGGTGATTGAAATCATGGTGTGTTAAGCATGTATTTTATACAAACATAGTTTAATTGTAGCTTGCCAAGTAGTGGAATTCTTATGGCTAAGGTATGTACTTTGTGTGATATAATTGATGGTTTCTAAGTACGATTAGCATAATTAAAATGAATTTTTGACAAAGAAAAAACTGCAGTGGTCTACACACGGGTGTGTGCCATTAGACACTGGCATGTAAAGGCTAATGGTGGTTACACACGGGCGTGTGCAAACCTCTTGAAAGTTTTTCGCGATTTGAACACAGGCATCTAAGGACACACGAGCATCAGACATGGCCGTGTGGTTCTTTTGTGTCAGATTTTTTTTTAGATTATGTAATTTAGTATCCTAGTTTGTTTAAATTATAATTTAGTCCTAAAACTTGATTAGATTAATTGTAGCCTTTAGTGATAAGGAAACTCGATAATATTTTAGAATTAGATTGGTGAGTGTTAGAATTTGGTAGAAATATTCTTAGATAATATTTTAGATAATGTATTAAAAGTTTATTAAATTTACGTTTTAGTTCCTATTATTAAAATAATAATTAGACTTAGTAAATGAACTCAATTGAAATTGGAATTTTTAAGGCTTGCATAAATTGACTAACAGAAGGTTGGTAATCATTTAGAACTAAAAGCAAGACTTTTTAACTTTATATGCTAAAATAACCAAAATACCCTTAGGGTTAAATAATTAGAAATAGTTTAAAAATGATTCACAAAATCGCTTCCACATTAACATTAGGTAGTTAATTAGTTAGAATGGATGTGTTATAAGGTTGGGGTGTGTTTTGGGTGGTCTTGAGCTGGAGAGTCACTTCGATGGCTATTGTGTCACTTCGAATCTGGGCCGGTCTGTCCCGGTCGGGTTTGGGGTGTGATAATAACAATAAGTATTTTTAATAATTTTGTATAATGATCTATCATATTTATTTTTCTTGTTAATTTTTAGCGATCATATTGTTGATTACTATCTTGAACCAACATATTATATACGATGTTAGCTTGTAAGTTGTGTTACTTGTTTAAAAAAACTTTCCTCAATTATTATTGATTATTTTGTAATAATGATTAATATTTTTTTAAATTTAAAATTATATAACTGTGTAATTACAATTTATACTATTATGCATAACATAGGTAATTATAATGTAACTACACTGCCAAACACGACAAGAAAATTTGAATTCCTTGTAATTATAAAAGGGTGTATTTATTACCATAATAACTATACTTTATCCAATTACTACATGGTGTCTAAGCACACCCTAAATGTGTTGCGAGTTAATTAAACATTAATAATATTAGAAAATATACAAGTATTCAAAAAGTAATATATTAATATAGGTATGTAAGTAATTTAATATTTAAAACAAAATTTTATTTTTAACTTATCATTTTCCAATATATTTTTTTATCATTTCTTTTAGTTTGTTATTTTTTTATAAAATTATTTACCTTTTTATGAAAAAATATCTCAGTTTAAAAAGTGCATATATTTAGTCATTTGTAAAGTAAATTACCTGTACATAATTATAAACCAATACATTAAGAAGACCACCATTTAAAGACATAATTACATCCTAACATAGCAAAGCGAGTTCAACATATGAGCAAGTTAATTGTTCGATTTTAATACATGCTTAAAATTGATAATAAAATTAATAATTAACTCAAAACATAGATAGAGATTTGATTTTGTAAATTAAATATCTTGGACTTGAAGCTAAGCTATCAATTCTTGTAAGATATTTAAAAATAAGAAGGTTAATCTCCTCCTTTGACTTACAAGACATGAAGTTTTTGGAACCATATCAAAGAACCATCAAGAAAAAATTGCTACAACATTTGGCCAAACACATCAAGCAAAGACTTGACCAATACCTGTCATACGAATATCTAAAGCTCCAAATCTAGAATTAAACAACAATGCTACAACATCATGCAAAGAAATGCTTCCACTACTCTACTTTGAGATGATCACAAAATCTCTTTATGCTTTTTAGTAAAATATGGCATGTACGTAGACCTTATCTAGTCTTTGGAATGTTTATGTTGGAGTTTTATGTTGAATTTGGCCTTTCGACATTTTGGTTCCATGTTTTAGAACTTTATGGTAACTTTGATACACATATTTTGAATATAAATTAAAGATTTTGTGGTATGCAAGTGATGAAAATGTACTTCCTTTTACTTAGGTATCTAAAATTTTGATTTAATGTATTTATGGCCTTGAATTTATATGTTTTAGATATGTTTTAGTTTATTAAATTTGTTGGTATTGCTTTGGTTTAATGTAAAACATGTTTAGATAGTGTCTGAGGCATAATTTCATGACTTTGCAAATTTTTTTTTTGTTTGCATTTTTGGGCTTGTGGCTTGAGATAGAATGAACATGTCTCGAGATAAGTTGAGAAAAATTAGTCTGAGTATGCATTTCTAGGTGCACATAGTGTCACATCCCAATAAATATATGATTAGGAATTAAGACTTAATAAAGAAATGAGCCTTAGGCTTGATGGTTAAGTGTTAGTCCCCTTCCTTAGATGCCAAGGTTTGAGCCCCTCCTTCCCCACTTATTTTCCTTTTAATTTTGAAAATAAGAGGAAATTTTTTGTGTCATTCCTAGGGTTTTCAAACCTTAGGTTCTTAACCCACTTTTCCTAATTAGACTTTGCACATTGCTTTTCTTTTCAATTTCTAATAGAACTTTGCCTTCCCCTTCTCTTTTCTATTTCTTTTTTTTTCTTTTCCTCTTCTTTAAACTGTATTTTCATTCTATTGTTATTGATTATTTTGCTTTCCCATATCAAATCATCCCCTGTTCAATCATTTTTCTATCGGTTTTGTAATTTTTGTCAATAGCATCCCTATATTTTCCAAGAAATGATAAGTACACCTTGTCCCGATGATTAGATCTTATATTTTCGTAATATTACTATCTGACACTAATCTTTCGTTTAATTAATCAAATATTTTACGGTTCTTGCCGAATCTTTGGTAATCTTGTCAAAATCTTGACACCAATGGATAATTCGTGTGTAAATGTCATTTAAAGGACCGAATCTAGGTGAATCAAACCAAAATCAATTGTGAGGAACGCTAATCAAACCCGTGGTGAAATATGTGTTCTTTACCAAGTGAATCGGGGCAAACCATGTGTAGGTGTAAGGCCACATGGTCACCCAGACAAGCGTGTGGGCCACACGGCTACCACACGACCATGTGTACCTATAGATTTGAGGGACTTCGTGAACCACACGGCCTCAGTTTAGTCCTTGTATATCCCCTAAAATGTTTTTAAGGTTTTTATTCGCTCAATTGAGTCCCTAATATTATGTTTACTCTAAAATTTATGATTTAATGACTAAATTGTTACTGTTATATTGTATGAGATGTGAATGTTACATGCCTACTATCACTGTGATATTGATAAATTGTTAGTGTTAATACTGTTACCGCCCTACTGAGAAAATGTTAAGCATGTCTACTACTACTATTAAACTGAATACATGTGAAGCATTTCTACTGTTTTGCATTTTTCTGTTACAAGCATGTCATATTGCATTCCATGGGGTGGGATGCTATGAATATAGGAAGAGTGACAGTTTAATGATATGCAAAAAGTGGTGGTTCATCCACAACCTAGTGGCAATTTATTTGCAAACTTTTTATTTAAAAATACTGGTGGTTTACCCATAAGTTTTTTACTGGCAATTTATCTGCAAATCAGTGGTGGTTCATCCACAACATGGTGTGTAATGGATGGATGAGTTCTGGAGAATTCTTACTGTGATATGTAGCGGAGTTGGGTAGGATCTTTTTTGATAAACTAAAATTACATTACCATTCGTAATCATGAGCATGCAAAATTGTGAATTCTAAAATATATTATACTGATGTGTTGATCTAAAAAGTTGATACTCTGAATTATTATTCGATTGTGATTATTCTAAGAATTGTTACTTTGTATGCTTTGTCTACTGTTTTACATCGATTTTCTTATGATTGGACTCATATTGAGCTTCTTCAGCTTAGTCCCCTCTAATTTCCATCTTTATAGATAACCCACAAGGTTAGGGTGCAGACTTGACATTTAGGAGGTCTCAGCTCGGATTAATATATTTTCATTAAAAGTATTTTAGACTTAATATTATAATTTCTGTTACTTGGAATGGTATGGTTTTATTTGAACTATGGCATGAGACTTAAGTTTTGGGTTTATTTGGCATGCATGACATTTAATTTGATTTTAGGATATTGAAATGTATATTTTGAATTAAGTATGCATAAATTTCTGGTTTATCCTTATAAAAACAATTTTAAATATCACATTTCAGGTACAATAGTATGTAAGTGAGATTTTCAAATCTATTTACAAAATTGAAAATGAACTTTTGCTAAGTAAACTTTAAAATCCATCGTTTTTGGAAAACTTTATCCTTTAGTGAAAAGAAGAGAACATAACAAAATAAGAAATGTTTTAAAAAACTATTTAATAAACTTCAATTGTATACTAAGCCATTTTGGTGGCTTGTGTAACCTTCAGAATCTGGTTGTAACGTCTATGTTGGGTCTAGGAGGTTACACATAGCATGCACGTTGATGCATCGTGAACTACATGAAATTTTGAGTAAAACAAGTGCACTTATCAATTAATATTATATCTACGGTGAGCAAAGATATCGAGTGATTGGTTAAAAACTATAATTAACTAACGAACATGACAAAGAACAAAAGATGAAAATAATTGAGTAGTAACCAAGAAGTGAAACAATACCCACGAAAGAGTTCACCTAGATTTCATCTGCCACTATCAATCTAAATTACACAATTTCTTTACTAACTAACCTGATCCATAGAAATCCTTAAATTATGCGAATATCTCTTTTGAGAGTAAGAGCAACTGACTCTAGGTTGACTAATTGAAATTATTTTCTAATTAAAATCCCTATTATCGCATTAAATCATAGTATGGATTCCCCTATTAGATTTGAATCTAATCTGATAGATTTATGTTGTCTTATTCCTAGGATTACATGCAACTCCACTCAATTACGCAAGATGTACTTTTAAATAGGGTCTATTCCTCCTCTAATTTAAGCACATCAAACATGTATCAATAATCTAGAAATATCAAACAAAGAATTAAGAAGACATAATTGAGAACAAGAAACTAACTATTTATTGCATAAAATAAAAATTAAAAGACAGAATCCATCATAGGGTTCATCTCCCTAGGTATTTAGAAAATTAGTTCATGCTTGAAAATAAAAACATTCAAGATAAAGTATAACCGAAAGAAATAAAGAAACTCATGATAATCTCCTTAGATATCAACTGGGAATCTTCAATCTTGATGGAAATCTACTTCAGAATCAGTTTCAATGGTGTTTTTCGAGTTGTTTTCTTGAGTAATTCTATGATAGCTTCGTCCTATCTTCTTATTTTTGTCATATATATGTCTTAGAATGCCCAAAAAAACCTAAAAATTACGTTTCTCCGCTGTTCAGAGTGAAAATCCGTGCAATAAAAATGGTTTACCACATAGCTGTGTCTCTAAGCCGTGTGCAATGGGTCAACCCATGTGGCTCCTTTAGCTTGCTCTGATTTTCTAGTTTTCAATTGTTTTTCGCTCCTTTTGTTTCCAAGTGCTCTATTAAGCATCAAAACATGAATTTAAAGGATTAGGAGCAAAGATTTCACAATTAACATTGAATAATCACCCAAAAAAGTATTAAGAATAAGGTTAAAATATGTTACTTTTAGCACTTATCACACGTCTCAAGACATGAAGGGCAAAGTCTTGAGACATGGTCTTATGTCTTAAGTGTAATAGCTGATACCCGACATGATCACCAGGTCCGGGTATCGAATGATACATTAAACCAATTAAATTAGCAGTATTTTTTATTTTGATCAAATTACATGTTTAAATGCTTAAATTTCGAATATAACTATATTAAATCTCATTCTGAACTAGTGATAAGTACTTACAATTCTAATTTCCAAAAACAATTTACAGATTGTAAATAAAATTCAAATATAGATGTAATCAACTTAAACCTAGAGGCGTGGTCTTTAAGGGTGCCACTCTATATACATGATACAGATATTACACCCAACTTTTTGTTCTGGTGGAGTCTAGCTTGGTCCCTCCTTTTGATTTCTAAGTCTTTATCTACCTTGCACCCAAGCAATGAACTTTATAAATTCGGAAGAACTTAGTAAGGTTTACACATAAAATTTTCATAGAATACAACTTCAAATTCTAAAAGGTTATATTCTATGCACAAGTTAAACTTCTTGGATTCTAGAGGAAAATGGACAAATCCCACGGCGTGGACAATGTCTCTCACTCACTCTCTCTCTCTTTGAGTTAACCTTGGTGGACAAAACCACTTGATACTTTTTGTGAATCTGCCTTAACAATGATGCCCATTTTCTCCATATCGAACTAGTGTTACCTATTTGCAATTATCCAATAATTCATTATAACTACAGACCCCTTCCTTGATCTCTATAACCCACACTAATCTCCTTAGGTAGTTGTTGTACTAATTCGATGATAACTTGATCTTTTGTCTTAGCCTATGTCAAATTCCTTTTTCCTAACTAAGGCCCCATTTTAAATTCTCATTCGTGGACCCGAATATGATACTTGGTTGATTGACCCGTTACCTCTATTCCTAGTGGACTTGCAACCGCCATTACAACCCTGAAGTACTGATTTACCTTATATCAATCTTAAAGGTACTTAAATTTAGTAAACAATTCCCAATGAACTACCTGCTGCCCATGTATCCCTTGATAATTCCACCTTTGGTAGTCCCACATGGTCCTCTCTGCTATATATTCCTGATAGACTCCACTGAAATTAGTCCTCCGTGGAGTTCCTTGATTGATGTTCCCCACAACTTTCCCCCACATTACAAGATTGTAACCTCCCTAAACCAGCCTAGATGTTATGGCTGGATTGAGAAGGCTACATTAGCCACCGAAATGGCTAAGCTAACTTGCGCTACTTTTGAAGACCTTAAATCAACTCATTTTTAGAGAAAATCGAAGTTGTACTTTGAGTTAGCTTAAAAGCATTCATTCATTACGTCGTGTATACTTAGGATTAATTTTATTATTGATAGTGTTATTTTAGAAAACCCATTTGCTTGTCACTCTTCTTTAAAAAAACTCGATGTTAAGCTAATGTAGCGGAAAAACCATTTTTCAAGTCATTTTGGAAACTTAGTTGCCTTATCGATTTGTTTTTAAAAAACGGTTCCTTTGCAATGCAACGAAAACTAGGGAACATTATCAAATTTGACTTAAGCCCAATATCATGCATTATCCGATTATTATGTTTGAGTAATCCATGCATGCAAAAATCCCAGAAGAAAAGTTACCAAGCTACAGACCAAAAGTCATTAAAAATTACAAACCAAGACCAATAGAGACTGATTAATACTTATTAAAAATAGTCTAAGGTCTAAGATGGTTCTCCAAATGCCGAGTTTGGTCATAATTTCGAGGTTTACCTAAAAAGTTAAACACTATTGGGGGGTGAGCTTATGAAAAGCTCAGTGTGAGTCAAACAATTATTTAAACAAACATAAATATCGAGTACAGAGAAATAGATTAGCTTTAGCAAAAGAAAACAAAACCATCATAGGAATTTCATATCATTACGTAGCCATTATCAAATTGATGTCAAACAGTGTATGAGCATGGGGCATCATTCATTCGAGTAACAATAATTAATTTCGATACCATTCAATACAACACAATACAACACATATCATAAATCAATAACATTCGAGTATGCCATGAGCATGATGCAAAGCAAAAAGGTTCCTACCCATACTATCCACTACACACCATGAGTTCCCCAAAACCTGTCATTCGACCTCCAAAACATTATGGGCTTAAGCTCGTTGTGGTTAAAACCACCGATAACAATATGCAGAAAATTTTGTTAGTAAAAATGCAGACAAGTTGCCAGTAAAAATGTGATAAATCACCATTCCCCTCGATACTCCAGGTGTAGTGCACTGACTATGAATAATATGATCATAATATGCCGCCGGTACTCCACGAAACTCTTCTGTCAACCAAAAAATTCCAACTCGATGCATACACAATATGTCACACAGTCTCATACATAATCATATCTCAATACTTTTCACATTCATTTGACATGCTCAGCATGTCCACAATAATCACATACTTTCAGTAAATGGAAACAGTGTTTCAATATTTTAAATTACCATTGTGTTGGTATCAATCAATATCGTTCAATTTCACATACTTTACGGATTTTCATTGCGCATAAATAGCACCCTTTTCAGTACACAATATAAGAAAAATCTCATGGGTTTAAATCATATATAAGCTTAATATCTCAACACATTATATCATTCAGTCAAACATTCTCATATCTCAGAACTCAAATATGCAATTACAAACTCAATCAAACTAGCAAATTTGCCAACATGTCAATCTTTTAAGGCTCGAAACATACCTGATTCGACCACTCACAAAATCAATAATTTGACTATTAATCCAATCCAATCAGCAAGCTAATTAAATAAATTAAATAAATTTACCATTAAACCAGCCCCAAACACCCACTTATGAGTTCCAACCAATCGTTTAAAATGAATCTAAACTAGTTAGTTTCCTTACACTGTATCGATGTGAATCGTACGTACAATCGTTCTTCACCTTTACGGATGATTTGGGGCGTTTGGATTAGCACCTAACTCAATAATATACTAGAAAATAAGTAGCTAATTAATAATTTAATTCCTTCATTTAATCAATTCATAACCTTTACCTAACAACTATGTCGACATAACAAACTATTTATCCTTAATTGTACTTACACTTCATGATTTGTGGGATCCGATTGTCTAATTGATATATAATGTCTCTCCCTAATTAAAATGTGATTAAATGTTGATTAGGAGGGTTCAAGAACAAAATTTAATGCTAGAAAAATGTGGGAAAGACCCAAGAAACAAAACAACCCCCTTTCTTGTACATAGGCGCACACACCACCAACCATGGTGGCCAAAATTGGGGCTGAATTTTAAAATGGCTTGAGATCTAACTAAAATCTTGAAAAATACCTTTGAAATAATTTAAAATACACAAAATTCCATATCTGGAAATTTTGGTTTTTAATTGACAAGATTAATTAAGAAATTGAAGAGAAAATAGATTTTACCCAGGCTAGTTGAGAGAAACGACAATGACACTTTCTTGGCAATGTTCGGGATCGATCTTGAGGTTCAAGATTTTAGATTTGGGGATGATTTAGATGAGGATAAATGATAGCAATATATTAAAGGAGATGGTGCACAATCTTGATGCAAAAAGAAGAAGAATGGTAAAATGGGAGGTGTAGGCCACGACAACAATGGGAGAAAGAAAGAAAATTGAAGAGAAAAGATGAGAGGAAGAGGGTGAATGGCTAGGGAGGGAAAATTGAATTAAAGGTTGAAAAATAAAATAGAAAGTTGTATTTATACTTAGGGTGCAAGGGTATGTATGGCACACACATTAAAAAACAAGGTAGTTTGCAAATTTTAATTATTTTGCAAAGGAAAGGATTCGAACTTGAGACCTCATTTAATTTCCATACTTTCTCATATTTCTTTTAACCATTAGGATTTTTTCTCATTTTTGAAATAACTTCGCAATATTTATTTTAAAAACAAGGCATGCCTCATATTAGGATTTAAGGCAAAATTAGCAAAATAATAAAAATGATGCGAGAGAAGAGATTTGAACTTGGGTTTCAAGGAATGTTTCACTAACACTTATCCAACAAACCAATACCTCATTTATTCCTAAAAACACATAGATAATCTCAAAAATTAGGGCATAACCACTTTCTCGATTCCCAAACCCTATTCTACTAACCCTAATTTTTGGGATATTACAAAGATATTAACCCGACATCGTCTTTTTCGATAAGTCACTGGTTGACTTACCGCTCAGACCATTTGGCTAAGCATTTGCTTCATTGACCTGTGGATTATACCTAAGGAAATATTCCCTACCAACAATTGGTGAACTAATAATGACGGTTACTTCATATCTCGAATAGAGTATCTCGTCTATTACCTCTGCCTTGTTAAGGCTTGATAAACTCATTTCCACATTTTCGTAATACTTTGGCAGATTCCCTTGCTAGCTTGTTTACCTGTGTTCTTGGGTGCGCCTACTCATCCTAGTTCGCCATTCTAATAGACTTAGTTTGTTGTCACAGACGAGCTATGATCTTACACAAGGTAACTAAAACCCTAATCCTCTAAGGTCAATTAAAAAGTTACTCAGATAAGAAACAGACGTATGCCCAATTTGATTTTCAGTTCAATTGCGATACATATTAACTTAACTAGGCAAAGCCTCTGAAAACTTCTTCAAAACATAAGTTTATTTAACAACATTCACCATAGAATAAAAGTAAATGGATTTAAGATCTTTCGATTGAAACTCTTCTTTAAAATACAATACTAATAGTGACATTTACTTATAAAACATTTTGGCGTATACAAGTAGAAACCATTTCATAAGCCAGAACTTAATAAACTTTAACAAATCCTCAAAGAGGGGTAACATTATTATAAACCAATAATTGAATATGAAAAACTATTTATTACAAATTCATTTTCAGAACAGAGTTACATGCCACCCCCAAAACATATGCATGTTACAAAACAGAAACATATGAAGCTCACAACAGAGAATGATTCTGTTGGCTTAGTCCCTTCAACAAGTTTATAATGAAGATCACTTCAAGGAGGGAAAGAAAATGGGTAAGTTCAATAGAAATTAGTGAGTTTCAACATGGAAAACTCAACCCTTAAATAAAGACAGATATATGGCAAGTTCATAACATAGACTAATACATTAGACTCTATATGATGTGACATATGGACGTACACTCTTATCTCATTGGCTAACGCTTAACCTTGGCGTATAACCTTTTGGGCGTACTCAAATATTTGGCATATACCATTACTCATAATATTGGGTGTACGCTTATATCCTTTCCTCAATATAGCACTATAACTTAACAAAGCTATTGCTTCTCCATTAACACAGTCTTTTCTCATAAGTACCTTTTACATCGTAACCTCTTTTTAGGCAAACTCAAACTTCCTTTCAAAACTTACTAGGGCAGATTCAATATACCAATTATCATCTCTTGAGGAATTCCTTATGATGTCGAGGCATCAATAGGAATTAGAACGTGCTTTCTTAATCAACAATCTTTCTTTTCATCTCGACCAATATATGTATTAACAAACATACATCATATCATATTAGCTTATTCTTTCATAACCTTCCTTGGGTTGAACCTCAGATTTCAAATATTAGAACAGATATTTTCATATCATATCATATCATTTTGATTACCTATGTGTTCCTGTGAGTACAGGGCTCTTTTCCATGGCTAACAACTAACATCTCCTACGATAGGCAACACTCATAACGTTAGGCTAGTTAGCAACTACCATGCTCTACCAAAACCTAACACTCACGCCTACGGTTAGTAACTAACATACCCTACCAGTGGCCGTAAAATTAACAACTAACATGTCCTAGTAGTGGCCCATCATATATCCCATCTGGTTAGCAATTAGCATGCCCTAGCAGTGGCTTATCTTATCTGGATACCAAGTTCATACCCCCAAGGAAGTCATTTTTGTTTTAGGTCATGATCATGCAAACATACGCACACACAAAGAATTATACATAACAGATTACCAAAGTTTAAAGTTCATGTTCTCATTTGGACTCTATCTATAACATCCATACGTTAATGTTACATAAGATAGAAAACTACATAGAGAAGAATCACACTGTTTGGATACTCACAAATGATTTCAATGAAGTTAGCTATTCTATCTTCACTGTTGCATGCACAACTCTTTCTTTATAATCAATCAACTCAAAGTGACCACCAGATGGACTACTGCTGGGTTGGCCCATTTCAGTACTCGTCAAGGGCACAAGCTCATAATCAGAAATTGGGCTTAAAATATTTAGTTTAACAGAAACAAGTTCATTCGAGTGAGGAGTAAATTGGGGGATGGGTTTGGGTTCGCAACATAGTGGTCCATCCCTCTTGAGTCTGTCTGTACCCGGGGGCAGCCACTAGATACTGAGGCTACGGAGGAGCAATTTGATCACTGAAAGTTAGGCCAGTCCCTTCTGTTGGAGAGTCTCATCGCCATCAGAAATGCCTTTCATTTTTTTGAGCCTAAATGGTTACAGGCCCACAAATGTTGTTACTAGGGCTGATCCCCAGGTCGTACAACCCTTCGACATGGTGTAGCCTTACAAATCTTTTGATGACTTGGATGTTATTTTAGTTAAGAGGAAGGAGGAACCCCCACACTTCTTCTACACCTTATGTAGGCAGTGCGTACGCCGCTGGTCTACTTCAGTAGCAGCAGCCACTGGTATATTTGGTTCATCATACAACTGAACCTAACTCTTCTCTTTCAAGTTCTACCCAATCTTCCACTTTGTATCAAACTTCAAGTAGTATGGGCGTGGATACAATCATGGGGAGGGCACAGAAGGTCGTTGATGCAGCTGATGCAAGGGTATAGGCTAGTAGTAGTAGTCATAAGAGGCTAAGGGCAGAAGAGTGCTCTTGAAGTATCGAGGAGAGTAGTGGCAGTAGGTTGGTCCACCGTAGGTGAGTGATTGCCTCCAGACGTACTACGTTAAGAGTGTGAATACTGCAACTAAAAGATATGAAATATAGAGTTAGTGTTCGCAAGTATACGGGTTAGGTTGTAATATAATTTTACAACGAAATAAATGAGTATTCTGAGGATCATAACCAAGGAAGCTAGTACTAAATTAAAATTAACCTGAACTTAAATAGATCTAATTAGTAATTTAAATAAATTATATTATGACATAACATAAATGAAGGTTTTTAGTTTTTATAAATAAAGTAATGAAAATAACATAAACAAAAGGAGCTTAGAAAACTAAATTATAAACTTGATCAATCCAAGATACGGGTGATGAGCTTGCTTTAGTGGTCATAACTATTTCCTATTTCAGGTTTTTATTCAAGAACTAGTCATTACCCTAGTAGGATCTTTCGATCTTCCACTAAACTAATGAGTCGATAAGAACTACTTATTTCTCAACCTCATAGTCCACACTAGGTTGGGGCTAAGGTGTTCACGAATAGGCCATACCAATTTTGGGTTAATTCCCACCTAAATAACTTCCTAGGGTTGTTAAGCCTAGGTTTAAAATCTTCCTCTCCCAAATAGTTGATCCGTTAAAAGAACCCTACATAGTAATCAGTTAATCGCACCTCCACTTGCTAATCCCCCATGAGAGGATTAATTTCTCATGGAATCAATAAACATCGTAAAATTAATATAAAAGATATGCATAAAGAATAAGAAAAGAGCAGAGTTTAGAGAATCTTATTTTCTATCCAATAATTGACGCACTAGAAGTCCTGAAAAGTCTATCTTGTCTACAAATTAAGATCTCCGAAGAACACTAAAAGAAAAGAAATAAAAATAAACCTAAAACCTAAAAGAAAGAACAACTGAAAAGTAAATTACAAAGAAAATATGAAAGTATGAAAAGTTGTCCCTAAATAAGTGTTTTAAGAGTATTTATAGAGTTAGAGTTGATTTAGTCCTCAACCCTAAGTCAGCTGATGTTCTAGTGCTAACTCTTCATTGTGTAGACCAAAATGCCCCTAGCTCGTAAGTATTTTCTATACAAGTTCAATGTCGCGACACATGGATTATGTGTCACGACATCGAAGGTAGTATGCATGGTTCAGGGGTAGCTTCAAGGGTTTGTTACTGATACCACTAAAAGTAACACCTACATCCCGTTTCCGTTGCTAGAATAGGATATCGGATATTACTAGTCAAGTTGGAACAATTAATACGATTTACTTTCAATGATCAGTTCAATTCCATAATTACAAGTAATATTCAATATGAAAGAGATCATTCAGTTTCAAGTCTTAAACTGATCTTTTAAAGCTCTAAAAATAAGTTACGAACATTCAGGGACCAAATCGGAACAAAATAGAACTTTCAGAAAAAAGTCAAAAATTTTCAAGTCAGGGGTCACACAGCTGTGTGTCCAGGCCGTGTGGCTCCAAACATGGTTGTGTGGTTAATCTACATGCTCGTGTGTGACCTCACACGCCCGTGCGCATGGACTGTGTAACTCTCTGATTTGGATTACACGGCCGTGTCGCAGGCCATGTGCTAGCTTGTGTAACATTCAAAATACCCTTACACAGCCATGTTGCAGGCCGTGTGTCTGCCCGTGTGAGAATTGCACCTATACGGTTTTTAAACACGTTCTGGGCACACGCCCGTGTGGGTTGCCCATGTGGTTCACACAACCGTGTGATAGCCCGTGTACTAGGCCGTGTGAGACCAAAAATGACTAATTCCAAGTTAAATTTTCACCTATTTTCTTAGGAGCTTAAACACATTCAAGTACACATTTTCATAGACTAAAAACCATCTTTAAACAGATTAAAAACATCTCAATGGATTCAACCTATATATCAAACCAATTTGCCCTCATTGACAACACAAATCATTTCGTAACATTTCATCTTCAAGGTTTCATATACAAGATATAGTTACACATCAAAACATCAATTCATTTCAAACCATAATCTCACATATTGTCAATCTACCATCATGCTTAGCACTTAAACTTAAATGAAACATGCATAATTTCATTTGTCACAACACATAAAACAAACTTAAGTAAACTTGCTCAAACTATAATTCAACATCATACATACAAAGAGGTCCTAGTACATGCCATATATACCAAACTATAACAAAGTATACCAAAGATCTCTTGGATAGTGTGATTTCTTGTGTTGATCCAATCTTCTAAGCCTTCAGAACGTAATCTACAAAATAAGACAAATACAAGTAAGCTTGAATAAAACTTGTAAGTTCATTTATATATAATGATAAACCTTTCCAATTAAACATAGTAATCAATTAAAATTAAATGTTGAAATTCCATAAAACACAACCTTTATCATAAATTAACAATCAGTACAGTGGTTTAGTATATTTAGTGGATAATGCTCGTTTGAGCTTTACTCAGTATATCAGTAGATTTCATTCAATTGAGCTTCTTCAATATATCAGTGGATAACATTCCATGAGCTTTATTCAATATATCAGTAGATTATTTTACTCAATAGAGCATTCTTTTCAATATATTCAATAGGTATGGCTTGAGAGCGCATACGTTTCAATAGATTCAATAGGTATTGCTCGTCTAAGCACCAATCAATATATCAGTGGGTAACGCTTGCTAATATCATTCGGTATATAAGATAACATTCAATAAATGTATAATAACAAAGAGTATAATGATTATTAGAAGCATAAATAAATGCATGAACTTACAAGATTGATTTACAGTAACAACTTATAGTATCTAAATCAGTGATCAATGTCATTTCAATTCATTATTTCCATTTCCAGTTACACACATCAATATAATCCAATATTATGTAATTAAGTTCCTATAATACATTTAAAAGTGTACTAAAATTAAACTGTACGAACTTATTAGAATAAACTACAGCAACGACAAAGTACAGGGGTTATTTGGTAATTTCATATTTTCCTCGATTTTCCACTCGAATGGGATCTAAAATAATAATCCCATTCAATTCACTAATTCTAACAGAAAGATTAATTCATTTTATGCAATTAATTCCTTTTTGACATTTTTACAAAAATTGGCATCAACATTTTACTTTTATACAATTTAGTCCCTAAGCCCAAAACATGCAATTTAACCAATTTCAAATAAAATCAAGTTTAGCAGAACTATATAAGGCCTCTCTACAGCCCATATTTTTTATTACACAACAAGCCCCTATAATTTTATCACTTTAACGATTTAGTCCTTAAACATTAAAATTACCAAAACATTACTTTACAAAATAGACTTATCTAGCAACCCAGCTTAATATTCCACCATAAAACTTCAAGAATAATTCAATTTCATCAATGGCATAATCCAAAACATTTGGCAATTTTACTAATTAATCCCCGATTTAGCTAGATTAAGCTAATACGAGTTTAAAAACATAAAAATTACTAAAAATGGCTAATATTTACCTACTTAATCGACAAAACCTAGCTTGCCCGAAGGTTTATCCTCTTAACAATGGTAGATTAGACTTTTGAAGGAAGAAAACAAAAAGATGATAGCCAATTTTGGCTTTTGTTTTATTTTCATTTTACCTAATTTCATAAATTACTATTATTATAACCTTGCAATTTCAATAAAATTTCATGTAATTAGCCTTGCAAACCGTCCATTATCTACTCAAATGGTATAATTTCCATTTAAGGAAGGTTTAATTGCACAATTGATTCTTCAATTATTTTAAATTTAACTAAACAAGCTTATTTTCAATTTAATCCTAAAGTAATTAGGACTAAATGAGCAAATAGCCCAAAAGTTAGTGGATTTAATGATGCTACCACTGCTTGGACTTTTTTACCATGGTTCAATTAACTTTTACTTCTTTTACAATTTAATCATTTTACCTCAGTTCAGCAATAATCATCAAAATTACTAGACCTAACTTCAATTCACATATAATACGACTCTACGAATAATTAATAAAAATATTTACAGCTTTATATTACGGAAATAAGGTCCTAATACCTTGTTTTCAATAGCAACTTGACTTTTGAACCAAATCACTTATACTAACTTTTAATTTAATTATTTAAAATCATCAAATCAAAATTCATTATAAAAATTACTATTAACTCTTATAATTTAAATACCAAGTATACGAACTTACTCGTCGGATTTGTGGTCCCGAAACCACTATTTTCAACACCACTAAAAAATGGGTTGTTATAACTCTCCCCCCTTAGGAAATCTCGTCCTCGAAATTTTTACCTACCAGTACCTGTTTATTTTGAAATTCGCCTTACAAATTGAAATCGTCACTGGTTCATCTGAATATTAAAGATAATAATCCAATAACCATCTCGAATAACGCGAACTTTATCTTCGGTTTCACTACTTAGGTCTATCTCACTATTTAGTTTTTTGGTCAATTCAATCAGTATAATGGGGTTTTACATTTCCCAATTATCTTTAACTTAAATATGTAGCATTGTAACATGTCTTCCAGAAATAGTATAACCACTCTGATTGCCCATCTGCTTACGGTTGAAATCCTGCACTAAAATTAAGTTTAATGTTCAAAGCCCTGCAAAGTTTACTCAAAATCTAAAATTAAATCTCAGATCAATATTAGAAATAATAAAAATTGTCACTTCATGAAATCTGACAATCTCTGACATATATGAATCGACTCATTCTTAAGCGAATAATCAGTTCTGACTGGTGTAAATGAGCTAACTTTGACAATCTATCAACCATAACCCAGATCAAATATTTCTTTCACGGTGATACAGGAATACCATATACAAAATCTCTTGTGACTCGCTCCCATTTCCACTTAGAAATCATGACAAATTATAATAATTCCAACAGTAATTAATGTTCTGTTTTTATCTGAAAGAATAGAATAAGTGCTGCTGTGAGCCTTAGGTAAAATGTTTCGTTTATCTTCAGATTATTCAAAACACACAATCATTACGATAATACTTTATACTATCAGTATCCACTGTAACTCCTTTAAACGAATCACTTTGGGTTTACTCTCACTTAACTATCAGTCTTCAGGTCATCATCATGCAATTCCTAAATTCTTTGTAAAGGCAATAGTTTACTTTTAAATCAACTAATACAGAACCATTACTATAATCAATAAATTCCTTTCTGGATTCAGGTTAGATCAGTACAAAGCTTTCATCAGTAAGACTTTTGACTTGTCATCACTTTTAGAGACATTTTTAGAGTTTCTAAATAAAAATGGAAAAGAATTTACTCGAATCTATATGAATCATATTTGTCAAATTTACATAACCACGAAAACTAACCTCGTAGAACCAGAACTCACCTTTACTAACTTTCACATAATCTACTTTCTCAAGAAATTTGTAATAAAAATTTCAAATGCTGAGCATGCTCGGATTCTATTTTAGAATAGATCAGACTATCACCAATAAACACAGATAAAACTATATATATATAGATGACACTAAAAAACCCGATTCATCAAATTCCTAGATTATTAGGAACATTGATTACTCCAAGCAACATTATTCGAATCCAAATGACCACATCAAGCTTGAAAGAAGTTTCAATATACCACAATCTTTAACTTACAATTGATAATAACTGGATCTGTATTTATCTTTTGATAACAGTGTTATACTTTTATTACTGATAAAATAGATCATCTATACAAGATAAAATATATTTATTATTTTTCTTGAATTTATTCAATTTGCACATTCATACAAAAGTCCCAGAATTTCTTCAGAAAATAGATCAAGAAACCATCTGGCAATCGGTACATGATAAATCTTTGATCTTATTTCTTGGGTATCAAGTAAATAGATATATAATATACCGAAAATATTTTTCAATCACCCAAATAATTTTTTGTATAAAGAAACCCTCAATACATATGGCCAAAAGTCTATAGTTGTGTAGTTTAGGAACAAAGAAAAGGGTAAATACAAATTAGCGTTTTCGGCTTGGGTTTTGTATGAAGATTCATCAAAAAGTGTTTTCTGGCTCAAATATAGGTACTAAGGATGAATAAATAGAGTTAGCTTTTTGGCTCTAGGTATATACCAAACAATGCCTTAGGTCATCCCTAGGTATCTCAATATCCACAAATTTAATCAGTCAAACAATCACAAATTCAACTATTTATCATACATACTAGCATGTTTGTTTTCCTGTATTCTCTATATCATTTGGTATATTCAATTACTTAATGTCTATTTACTGTGTAATATATTTAACTTAATAGTCTAATAGTCAAAAATTTAAAATCATTCACTATCATGCCAAATTTATAATAAACACAATCAACCTATATACATGCTCCTAACCAATCACTTGTATTTCTACAAGCTCAAGCACTCATTTGACAATAAAAAATAAAAGGAAAGCATGAAAATAAAAGTAAATTTCCAATGTTACCCCTCCACACTTTAGATAACACATTGTCTTCAATGTGTAGCCCTGAAAAGATAAGGAAAGCAGTTACCCGATTGATCGTGACATTGATTAAATCTACTGGTGGGTTCTTCCTTCCTTTTTCATTGTTAGCTCAAAAATGCCGTGCTTTTATCATGTGGGGTTCCTACACAAAAAACTTAAATAAGAAAAACACAAATATAAAAGTTTACCATTAATCCTACTTCTAAAATGATAAAATAAAAGTTATCCAAAATTCAACACAATCCTAAAATAAAAATTAAAAATTTAGTCGTCCTCATCCTCATCAAAGTCCATCTCCTCATTCCCTTCTCCTTCCTCATCCTCGTTTTCTTCCTTCTCCTCATTCTTTTTTGCCTCTTTTTCATGCTCTAGATGCCTCGGGGCCGAACATATCTGGCGGATAATTAGGTATTCTCATGTTGTTTCGCCTCACAAAGTCTTGAAGAATGGGACCTCTTTCTTGCATCCATCTTATCATTCCGTCGATTTTTGCACTAGTACTCTCGCTCCTTTCTTATCTAGATGTCGATTTTACTTTTCTTTTGAGTGAGGCTGGGATGTCCATATTTTCTTTTCTCCTCTAGTTCCAATCTATGATATGCTTTCGGTTGAGTTCTATGTATTGAGTGTACATAGAATCGCCTATTAAGCTCTTTGTTGAGCGCATGAATTGCTCGTTCTCTTCCATTGGAACCTCTGCACTCTTGCAAAGTGCCATCGTGAGATGAGGAAAGAAAGTCCCGACCTTCTAGCCACTAACACAACACTTTATACTTTGATGGATCCATTATCCTATGCATATCTGTTTCTTTTGTAAAATGCCATATAACAAAATAGCTCTGAATGTATTGACATTAGAAACATTAAGAGCAGGTCTAATTCTAGTGCAAATAAATTGCATCCACTTTGAGCTATTTGAAACATTATAGCTTGATTTTCAATATTTGGCCGTAGGTTCCATTCACCTCGATTTTCAATTAAGTATTTCACAATGCTTTCCATATTGACATCTTGAAATCTTGTTAGATTAGTGTTTTCTAAATAATCAAAGTCATAATATGGAGCAAAGTAATATTTACAAATATTTTTCGAGGAGAATGGCACATACTAACCTCACATTGTTATTGTTTTCCACATGACATCATGTGGTTTCCTAGTTTTCTCGTCATTAAGAGTAGTATAAAATTCTTGCACAAGAGGAATAACATTATTTTCTTTTGGAATCATGCCGAAATGCTTCCATCTATGATATCGTATTAAAGACCAAATTCCATTACAAAGAACCATCGATGGTTTGAATTCCCTTTCCTAAATAAATGTTTTGCCTTGAAGCTTGAGAAAATATTTTTCGACATTCTAGTTTTAAAATTTCAAAGGATTCAAAGCCACCGGTGGTTCTTGTACATTAGTTTTTCTAACTTTCCTAGGAGTAATATTCAATATGATTTTTTCTTAGAAAAATTAATAAATTCAAACAATGTATTTCAAAGGCAATAGAACAGTAAAATTTGAGATTTGGAACTCTTAACCTTGTCCTTGAATTGTTGTTTATTTCCTTTAAAGGTATTTTCGTGACCTCCCGTATGAATGCTTGATGTATAACCTACACCAAAATAAAGAAGAAAAGATTGCATGAAAATAAAAGAGAAATGAATAAGAAGGGAAAGTTAGGGTTTGAAGAATTTTAGATAATTTGAGAGAGTTTAGAAGTTACGAGGGTTTTAGGTTTAAATTAAAAGATTTTTTAGATTTTAAATGAGATATTTTAAGGATAGTTTTAATTAAAAATTAGGTTTAAAATAGGTGGATTGTGTAATGAGTCTAGTTAACGTTACAAAAAATTGCAACAATGTCGCGACACAGGAGTTTCGTGTCGCGACACCCTTAGTGGTATGTCGATGTCATAACATCGGGGATCGATGTCGTGACACACTCTGAACTTTTGGAATCCTAGGTAACCTATCTTCTGTGTTGTAACACAACACCTCTATTGATTATTTTCATTATGGAGGTGGTGTTACGACATAGAGGTTCCATGTTGCATAACTGACTTTGTTGTAGCCCAAATTTCCCATATTTAAAGTGTCTCAGTTTCTATTTAAACAAAATTTTAATCAAAAATAAAATCTAAACTGTCATTAAAAATGAAATAATATACATAAAGCTAAAATTTAGTTAAGAATGTTGGGTCTTGCTGTCAGATTCATCCGTCAGCTCGATTAATGTATACGTGCACCCTCCTCTAGTTTTGGTTTTGTTAGAATTAGTCCAATGCC
This sequence comes from Gossypium gossypioides, assembly GCA_013467495.1. Lineage (NCBI taxonomy): Eukaryota > Viridiplantae > Streptophyta > Magnoliopsida > Malvales > Malvaceae > Gossypium > Gossypium gossypioides. The sequence goes on along the minus strand of CM025147.1, from coordinate 25,113,643 downwards.
CATCATGCCACTCCACCTTCCTTCGCTTATCTCAGTCTCTAAACTTACTTTTTCGACCCGCACTTAACACAGAGAACACTTTCTCTGGTTCAGCGTAATTAAGGATTTTTACAAATATTCCAAAGCATTGTCTCCCTAATTTTTCCCTATGTTCTTTATTTTTTCGGTGACCACATCTAAAAGTTTCTGTCTCACCATTTATCCTTATTTTTAACTCGTTATTTTCTAGGTCAATGGTGGACCTTAATGTTGTTAAAAATGGCCTACCCAACAGAATGGGTATTTCACGGTCTTCCTCGAAATCTAAAATTATAAAATCAGTTGAGATGATAAAGCTCCTCATTTTAACCAACACATTTTCAAGTACCCCCTTCGGTTGTACTGAGGACCTGTCAACTAACTATAGTGTGATCGGGGTATTTTTAAGCTCCCCTAACCTAAGTTCTTCATAAATAGATAAGGGCATTAAATTAATATCGGCTCCTCAATCAAATAGAGCCTTGCTAAAACGGGTGTCCCTTATCTCTATAGGTATTGTGAAACTCCCCAGGTCTTTTAGTTTTTGGGGTATCTATTTTTAAATAATTGCACTACATGATGCGCTTACACTAACTTGCTTTCCTATTTTTATTTTCCTATGCCTAGATATAATTTCTTTTAAATACTTGTCGTACTTAGTAACTTTATCAATTAGAACTATCCAGGGCAAGTTAACGTTCAGAGCTTTAAATAAGTTTAGAAAACTTACAAATTTTTCCTCATCCCGTCTCTATTTTCTTCTAACCGAGAAGGGAACAGTACCCTCGTCAGTTCAGGTTCTCCTATTAGCTTATCTTCCGACTTGGTTACTTTTTCTGGTTTTGGTTCAACATCAGCTTTTTGAGGGTACTTATGAAGATCATTAGTATCCCCCTTGTCTTCCTCTTGAGTTGGGTTTTCTGGGATACTTAGTACTTTTCTCAAATAGAGTGCGATCATTTTTATGTGCTCATTTCCTTCTCTTCGAGGATTATTCTTTGTGTTACCTTTTAATATCTCTCATTGTGCTTATCAATTAGCTCATTTGATCTTCTAGTTTAGTCAATGTTTTTGTAGTATTGGTGCACTCAAACTGCAGCTAGTTTACTTCAGTTCTCATCGATTGCATCTCTCCTTAAATTTGATCCAGGCGTTGACCACATACAATTTGGTCATCTAGGTTGGTCCTTTCCTGAGGCTTCTATAAATAAAGAGGTTGATGATTAGTATTTTTAATTGGTTGCACACTATTACTTCCTCCTTGGCTTTCACCCCATCTTAGGTTTGGTTTATCTCTCCAGTCGGGATTATAAGTGTTTGAATAAAGGTTTAAACCCTTATTCTTGACATAGTTAACATCCTCAATTGGATTATTAATGTACTGGATGAGAGATTTGTCTCCTCCATATACAGATGACGCACTGGATGAGGACTCTATGCAGTTGAGTTTGTCCACAATTTGTTGATATATATCATCCTCCTGGACAACTTTTACCATAGATGGTTTTTGGCCATATTTATAACATTCGGTTGGCCACTGGTAAGAATTCATCACCATATTTTCTATCAACTCATATGCATCTTCATATGTTCTGTTCATTAAGGCTCCTTCTGCAGCTCCATCTAGTCCTGAAACTGCGTGCACATCCAACCTGTTATAGAACATTTCCAGTATCAGCCAACCAAGTAATCCATGATGTGGGCATCTTTCTATCGGTGTTTTAAAATGCTCCCAAGCTTCGTGAAAGCTTTCTCCTTCTAACTGTTTGAACATTACGATCTCTCTCCTCAGTTGGACCGTCTTTCTAATAGGAAACAACTTGTATAGAAATTTTCCTACAAGTTCATCCCATGTCATGATGAATCCTGGTGCCTGCAAATTTAACTAAGTAAAGGCATTATCGATTAAGGAGAAGGGGAACAACTGAAGACGAATAGCATCATCAGTGACCCCATTATATTTAAATGTATCACAAAGTTTAAGGAACTATGTTAAGTGTTGATTTGAGTCCTTCATCACTGTGCCTCTAAGCTGCAAATTATTTTGGACCATCTGGATCATGGCTTGTTTTATCTCAAAGTTATTAGCCGTGATGGCCAACTTTGTGATACTTCCATGAACATTTTCTAGATTTGGTAGCGCATAGTCCCTTAGGGTTCTTTCGTTACACACCATAGGTATGTTTGCGGGTAGTTGTGGTGGTGGTCGTAAGTCCTATGGGTTATTGTCGTTAATCTTGTCAAACAACAAATTATCGTATGGTAAATTGTTTGTAGCAGGTGGTTGGTTTTGCATCTGTTGTTGTTGCTGTTGTTGTTGACGGTTTCTATAGATTATTTTCTCTGGATCAGTAGCTAGCTCTATAGGCATGCTTTTATTATGAATCATACACTGAAACCAGAAACAAAAAAGATAAAAGATGTTAGTAAAAATAAAATAAAAGTTGTATTTGTAATTTATAAATTTCCTAATTATTCTATTAGAACGTAAAAATTAAAATCAATTTAGTAACGTTGCCTCGCCGACAACATCGCCAACAACTTGATCGCCTCCAAACGTACTACATCCAGAGTGTGAATACTATAACAAAAAGATATGAAATATAGAGGTGGTGGCCGTAAGTATACAGGTCAGGTTGTAATATAGTTTTACAACAGAATATATGAGTATTCCGAGGATCGTACCTAAGGGAAGCTATTACTAAACTAAGTTTAACCTGAACGTAATAGATCTAATTAGTAATTTAAATAAACTATATTAAAACATAACATAAATGAAGGTTTTTGGTTTTTATAAATAAAACAATGAAAATAACATAAATAAAATGAGCTTGGAAAACTGATTTATAAACTTGATCAATTCTAGCTATGGGTGATTAGCTTGCTTTGGTGGTCATAACTAATTCCTATTTCGAGTTTCTATTTAATCAACTAGTCATTACCCTAGCAGACTCTCTCGATCATCCGCTAAACAAATGAGTCGGCAAGAACTACTTATCTCTCAACCTCACAATCTAGATCAATTTAGGGCTAAGGTGTTCACGGATAGGTCGTACCAATTTTGGGTTAATTCCCACCTAAATAACTTCCTAGGGTTTATCAGGCCTAGGGTTGAAGTTCTTCCTGTCCCAAATAGTTCATCCATTAAGAGAACCCTACATAGTAATCAGATAATCACACTTCCAGTCACTAATCCCCCCATAAGAGGATTAGTTCCTCATGAAATCAATAAACATCGTAAACTTCATGTAAAAGATATGCATAAAGAATAAGAAAATAATAGAGTTTAGAGAATCTTATTTTCTATTCAATAGTTGAAGCGCTAGAAGTCCTCAAGAGTCGATCTCATCTACAAAGAAAGTTCTCTGAAGAACACTAAAAGAAAAGAACTAGAAATAAACCTAAAGCCTAAAAGAAAGAACAATTGAAAAGTAAATTACAAAGAAAATCTAAAAGTATGAAAATTTATCTCTAAACAAGTGTTTTAAGAGCCTATTTTTAGAGTTAGGTTTTTCATCGTCCTCAACCATAGGTTAGTTGCCGTTCTCATGTTGACTCTTCATTGTGTAGTCCAAAATACCCCTAGCTTGTAAGTATTTCTCATACAAGGTCGATGTTGTGACAACTTAATCCCTGTGTCACGACATCGAAGGCAGTATGCATGGTTTAGGGGTAGCTTCAGGGGTGTGTTGCGACATCCCATGGTTGTGTCGCGACACCAAAGGTAGTATTTTAGTTCTGGCATTCTACTCCCTATGTTGCAACATCAAACTTCATGTATTGCAACATAACGATTAATATTGAGTTTCTACACCCTTGAATGGTCTCTTACACACTCACTAACTACATTAGCTCGCCTTTAGGCCTCATTCGGCCCTAAGGTCAATAAAAAGACACAAAATACACTTTTTATTGAATTTAAACTAAAATATAAAAACTTAACTAAAAAATAATAAAAGTGCTTATATTCAAGCTCCTCAATTATGAAAACTAGTTTAATTTGCTACATAGATTTACATAATATTAGCGAGGCAAGAAACTAGTCAGTTTCGAGAGGAAGCTTACTCCGCCTATCGTCCCATCTCGTTTCTAGATTTAGACGGTATCTGCCACTCCAGTGGACTTGACTCCCTTCGCCCAATGTTTGCCTGATGAGTTCACTCCCCACACTGCCCTTTCTACACCACTGTCTATCTAAATCAAGGTAACATCTCTCTTCTTCTAGTGGGGCATCCCAACTATTCCAATAAAAGGAACTTTTTACTAGGGTCAACATCCCTTCTCCCTGACGAAAATCAACCAACGGTGGGAAAGGAGCCTGCCTCAGGTGCTGAAAGAATGTAATCTTGGAATTAGTGGACTCCTACCAGATTGTGGTAGAGGAATATGGCTTNCTTGCTTGGTTGGGCCTTCCATGAACAATGTAGTGGAAGTGAAGCTAAACAGGCTTAATTAGAGATAACCCTACCTTCTTGAGATCAAGAACTAGACTAGTTCCACCAAACACAAGAGGTTGTAGCCCACCAAACTCAAGAGTTCGCAAGTCTATCTCCATTGGGAGTCTATGTAAAACTCCTTAAAATTAGAGAAATGTCAACTAGTGAACTTAGAGAGGGTTTAAAAGGGAAACAACGAAGCCCTAGAGCGATACAAGATTGAAACCACAACGAGAATAGCAAATTACATTCCCAAGTTGAGATCTACCCATATCCTCCATGCCTAAGTTTTTGTGAGTCCCTTCAACGTGAGCCAAGTGAAGTTCGACTACTTGCACCAGTTCACCAACACTAACTTAGGCTTTGATGTAATGAATCCCTCTGGGGCTACATGAGAAGAGTTCTAGAAAAGGTGGAGGGAATCTGATGACCTCTTCTACCTTTCAGAGCCTGAGCCAAACACTTTTGCCCCCATTAAGGAAGCTAGTGATGAGGGGAAGGAGGACATAGAGGAGGTGGTTGATCCGCTGACTGGGGACAATGCTTGATCATCTTTGTACTTGTACTAGTTCCCTTAATTAATGAAAATTAACATCCTTCCCTTTCCTAGTCTTTTATTCTCACTGCACTAACTTATCTTCCTGTTATCCCTAAGCATAATTATCACCAATCATGCACTTATCCTCATCACATTTATTAACTTTTAACAAAATTAAGGGACTAAGACAGTTCTATTGTATCATGATATAGGGGTTATTCCTTAACTTCCTATGTTTAGAGGATCGGCTAAACCAAGACTCTGATACCACTAATAACACCCTATACACGACCCAATCAGTAGGTACGAATGTTGGATGATACATTGACCTAATTAACTTAGTAGTATTTTTTATTCTGATTACATTACATGCTTAAACACTTAAGTTTCAAATGTAACTATATTAAATCTCGTTCTAAACTACTGATAAGTACTTATAATTCTAATTTCCAGCAACAATTTATAAATTGTAAATAAATTTCGAATACAGATGTAATCAACTTAAACCCAGAGGCGTGGCCTTTAAGGGTGCCTTTCTATATACATGATACAGATATCGTGCCCAACTTTTCATTTTGGCAGAGTCTGGCTTAGTCCCTCATCTTGATTTCTTAGTCTTTATCTACCCTGCAACCAAGCAGTAAACTTTATAAGTTTGGAAGAACTTAGTGAGGTTTACACGTAAATTTTTCATAGAATACAACTTCAAATTTAAGATGGTGATATCCTATGCACAAAGTTAAACTTCTTGGATTCTGGAGGAGAATTCACAAATACCTCGGCATGGACAATGCTTCTGTCTTTCTCTCTGAGTTAACCTTGGCGGACAAAACCACTTGATACTCTTTGTGAATCTGCCTTAACACAGATACCCATTTTCTTCATATCGAACTGGCATAACCTATGGGAAATTATCTAAAAATTCATTCTAACTACAGTTCCCTTGCTTGATCTCGTTAACTTACACTGAGCTCCCTATGTAGTTGTTGTACTAATTCGACGGTAACCTGCCTTTCTGTTTTAGCCTATGTTACAGTTATTTTTCCTAACTAAGGTCCCATTCTAAATTCTCAATCGTGTACCCAAATATGATACTTGGTTGATTGACCCGTTACCTCTATTCCTGGAAGACTTGCAACCACCATTGCAACCCTCAAGTATTAATTTACCTTAGATCAATCTTAAAGGTACTTTAATTTAGTAAACGATTCCCAGCGGACTACTTCCTGCCCATGTATCCCTTGACGAAGTCCACATTTGGTAGTCCCACATGGTCCTTTCTGCTATATAGTCTTGATAGGCTTCTAATTAAATTAGTCCTTCTTAAAGTTCCTTGATTGATGGTCCCCACGGCATTCCCCCGTATTATAAGATCTTAAACTGATATCGTCTTTTTCGGTAAGTCACTGGTTGACTTACCGCTCAAAACATTTGGCTAAGCATCTGCTTCATAGACCCATTTCTTGCCAACCACTATTGAACTAATAATAACGGTTACTACATATCTTAAATAGATTATCTCATCTATTACCTTTGCCTTGTTAAGGCTTCATAGATCCATTTCCTTATTTTCGTAATACTTTGGCGGATTCCTTAACTAGTCCGTTTAACCATGTTCTTGGGCGCACCGACTCATCCAATTATGCTACTCACCGCGCGAGTTCTATGGTGATTTCCCCTTTTCTTGCCCTATCAGATTCCTAGTTCGCCGTTCTGAGGGACTTAATTTGTTGTCACAGATAAGCTATAGTCTTACACAAAGGTAACCCCATGTTTATTGTCCTGTCAGACTCTTCCGTGTTTACTAACTCCGAGAGTCTTTAAACCTCTTTCAAGGTATCGCTCTGTAGAGCCTGTATACCATCATCACTGTGTCACCCCGAAGGACCAGTTGGTAACCATCGTTGTCATTCTAGCGACCAAATAGATAATCAATCACGATGTCGCCCAATCTCTTTGGAATTCCCATTTTAATTTGCCCATTCCTCTAATACGCCAATTATTCCTATCTTCAACTACTCCGTCGAGGTAAATTTCCTCCATACTCCGCATATATTACTCAAGCATATCATACAACTCATCATTATACATATAATATGCCAGTTAACTAATCATAAATTAACGATCATAAAACAGTCAGCAGACAAACTAGCAAGAGCTCACATTATTGTGCACACACAACATACTCTTTCATCAAGTACATACACACCATGAACTTAGGCAAACTCAATACATATCCAAGGTGGTTCATACAAGTAGCATAACATCATATATCACCCAAAGGCAAGGTACAAAAACTTATCTTAAATCATTTTTCCTTGTTAGCTTAGCTTGTCCTAACGCTAGAGTCTCCTTCGTCTTGGCGGCTAAGCATGACAACCATACATTGTTTAATCGAAGGCATTTAAACCTTAAAACCCGAAACCTACCTTATAGAAACTTATTAGGAATTCCTTATTTTCTCTTTCCTCAAATCCTCGAATACAGAAGGTTAAGAAAGCTTACCAATTACTCGATTTCTCTACTCCTAGACTCCAATTCTCATGAATTTTGCTCCATGCGGAGCTCCACTGGGTCTCCTTTTCTTTGTAACAATCGAAGAAGACAATGCAAGTAAGAAGAAATTTGCAGACAGAATTGAAGAGGATCTTTTTTTCTAGAACGTCCGCTTTCACCTATATATAACTCTTATACACGGTCTTTCAATCCCTTTTAGCCAATCATTGACAATCATTATGTCTCCCACTATGGAACCATTCGATTCCATCCTAACCAAGCCAGAATTGAAGTTTAACTATTTACTCGACAGTCACAAATTTTTCCCAAAATTCCTAGTAGGGTTAGCCAACTTACTATGCGTTTAATTAAGTTTCAAATTTCCTCTAAATTAGAGTCCTTTACGAAATCCGAGTGTGACATCAAGACATTTGAAGTCAATAGCTAACTTTGGCTCTAAGGGTTGTAAGTCTCAAGATATGGACCCTATGTCTCCAGACAATAATCTTGTATCGATACTTTGGCCCAAGTGTCAAGACTTAACTCTCGATTTGACCAAATTTATCCCCGAAACATCAAATTTAGGCTCATTTGAGCTCGATTTTCATTTGTAATGAACCATGATTACCTACAATGATTATTTGCTTGTTTATTGTTTTTATTTTACATGTTTTGAATGTATGAATGATCGTTTGAGTCTTTTGGCAAAGAATGTGGTGTTCCATATCTTATCATCTTTCTAGACTAGGTATAGGGTGTTACAAAAATGACATACCTAAGATGGTGGTTTTGAGACTACTATTGTTGTAGTTACATAAAAGCAAGTATTGTTTGAAGTTGTGACTGAAGTTTTTTTGCATTTTCTTATGTCTGCTTCTCGTTCAACTTCGAATCTATTTTTCATCTCTTTATGTGATCTTTAAACTTATCGACTTCATATATGGCTTGTGAATAAGTATATCATTTGTAGCTACTTCCAAAGTAGTAGGTTGGTGTCATACCTGACTTGACATGACAAACTTGCCTAGGTCTTTCCTGTCCAACTATTTTGAGAAGCACTTGATTTTCAATTTCTTTTATAGAGTGAATTCCACTCCAATGTAATAGATTGGACATCGAGAATTCTTCTTTCAATTGTCTCCTACAGAATATAAAAAAGTTATAGTTAACTTTAATTTAATCATAACTATTAATATATAGTAATAAAAATATACGTACCACGATTTTTTGATCAAGCAACTTATAAAACTTGGTTAGTTCTCCATTCAGCTCTAGATCGAATTGACCTTCAAATATATCATTTGATGGTGGGTATTCTTCAGAAGAAGTTCAGAAAACATGATCGTGCATGTTAAAGGCATCCCGTACTATGCTTTCCACATCATCTTGCCTTCTAGACTCAACTACCTGATAATTAAAACAACTAGATTGAGGAATCTTAGAAGAAGATCTATTGTAACCTAGGAGAAAACCATCATATTTTAAGTGTTCATGGACAATTTCTCGACCAAACCAATCAATATTGGAACACCTCACACATGGGCAAAGTATCAAATATCTTTACTTATAATTTCAAAAGCAAAATTGAAAAGCCTTTGGACTCCATCTTCATACTCTTAATATCGAGAACTATATCCAACTTTTATCCATTTCTTCCTTTAAAAAGTCTACTTTAACAAACAATAAGATCTATTTAGTACTTAGAAAGTCTACTTTAACCAAATGCATTGTTTAATAATTTTAATAGCTATTGTTTGAGTCCTGAAATTTCGAAATTTGAAAAATAGAACTATAATTGACTAAATTTGTGGATAATAGCCTTTTTCTATTTTTTAACATGACATATATTAGAATTTTATTAGTCATAAATATTTAATTTAAATTTCTAACTAGATGATTAAAACTATTTTAACATATCAAAGTTTTTTGGCCAAAGAGGAAAAAAGCTATCAAAGATATAAAAAGAAAATGTTGAAATTGATATTGACATTTTAATATCTCAAGAACATTGTTGCTTAGGTATTTGGGTTTTTGTTTTTCAAAAATATTAGTTAAAATTAATAGCTTTTATGAATAAAAAAAATACTTATTTTTTTAGAAATTAATGTTTATTTGAGCAAAACAGATAATGGTTTTTTTTTGGTATATTAGTTTCTTTTTTATATCATGATAGAATTAAAATAAATTTTAGGATATAATATTAGGACTCTAATAATAGGTCAACATTTTAAATTTCGGCTTAAAATTATTACTTTCCAAACAATTTAATCATAAAAAGCATAGTTAAGAAAAGAAAGTTGTAGATGAAACAACTAAACATCAAGATGAAAATCCCGAGTTATAACTAAGCTTGAGATTGGTTTTGAATTTGATTATTATGTTCTTCTTTGTTTTCTTCATTTATAAGCCAACGGTTGAGACGTTGAGAAGCCTTTTCAACTTGTTCATCCCAATCTGTTCTCCAAACTATGAACCCAAGAATGATGATTTGAAATGCCACCCCACTAAGCAATCCAATCCATAGTCCCTATTAAAACATCAATAAAATCCTTTACAATTTTAAAATAAATAAATAAATAATCATCCTTTTCCTTTTACTTTTTCAAAACATATAAAATTTTCAATAATCTGAATCCTCTGTTAAAGATACTAAAATTGTTTAACCTAAAAATTCAACTTTCAAATCTTAAAAATTAATATTTATTAATATTTGTTTTTTTCTAAATTTGATAAATCTATGATTTTAATCACAAAAAATAGTTTTTGACGTAAAATAATGTCACCGAAGTAAAATATGCATTTTTTTAACTTTAAAAAATTAAAAAAATAATAAATCTATATAAAACAATATTTATTATTCTTACCGTAACTTGAAGATTCAACACATAACCCAACACAACTCCAATAGGTAATCCTACAATATAATAACATCCGAAGTTGACTATTGCTACCATACTTTGGAATCCAGCCCCAATTGCTACACCTGAAACATTAATTTTAGACTTTACATATTAAACTTTCTTCTTTTAAAAAAAATACATATTTGAATATATAAAAAGGATTATATGAAATTGAGATATCATATCATTTGCATCCATTTTTAATAATTTAATATCATTTTAATATTTTCATCCTAAATTTCAACAGATCATATTAAATTTAATTTTTTTCAAGATGACAATACTGAAATGATATTAAATTATTAAAAAAAATACTATTTTCAAGATATCTTAATTTTATACAATTTTGTAGTTGAATATATCAATATATATAAGCAGAGGTAAACCACTCATTGCTTTTACTCCGCAAAAATTATACCTCATGGTTTTGGAAAACAACACGGAAATGACAGCTCAAATTAATTTGAATTGTTAGTGTGTTAATATTTATATATACACGGTTATTGCGAATTGTTGCACCACATGTTGCATTTTCTATTGTAATATGGTGAGACGACAAGTTTTATTCAATAGTGTTGGTAATTGTTTACATGAGTTTATAAAATAAATAAAGCATCAAAATAATGTGATGAATATATGAAAAAAGAAATTAAGAAAAAGAGTTTAAGATATTAAGAAAGCTTTTTTATATGGAGAGATAATTAAAGCGAAGATTATTGTGGTTAAAGATAAAAGCAAAAATTTTATCCTATTTCAAAGAAACGGAAGTAATCAACTACATCTATTGCGCTTATAAATAGAAAATTTCATTCTCTAATAAATATCTCAAGGAGAGTGAGAATGTTATTGTTAAGAGTTTTGAAATATTTTGTTAATGCAAAAAGGATATTTGTGTTATTATTGTACCATGGAAAAGTGTTATGATAATTTTGTTAGGTGAAATTATTTTAGGATAAAAGTATAGTTGTGTAATTCCGATAATAAAAGGTTTTGGTTGGACTTAAAAACATTCTTATGTTTTAGTAGTGGATTCATCAATGAGTAAGACCGACAATCATAGATTTAATACTGAATTATACAAACAAATTTTATCAATATTGATATAAAATAAATAAATTTCAGCATAAACACAGAAAAACAAAGTTAAGTCTCGAGAGAAAAACCCGAAAAAGAAAATATAAATAGAAGTAAAAAAATATATAGAATGGGATAAGTTTTAGTTCTTACCAGTTAATATTGCTTGAAAGCTATTGAACAAGACTGAGAGGGCAAGAAGATCTGAGAGAGATGATAAAACTTGTGCAACTTGTTCATCACTTGTAAACAAGTAGGAAATTTGATGCCAACACCCTAAACACAATATAAAGAATACCATTCCAATGCATATTGATTCACTCATTATTGTTTTTATTGCAAATTTCAATGCTCTTGCATTTCCTCTTCCTAATTCGTTGGCAACCCGAACTCTGCAAAAACACACCATTTATATGATAAACGAGGTTAAAGGGAAGAAATATTATGAATTAACAGTATATAGCGAAAGAAAGAAATTACATTGCTGCACCAAATAAGCCTAGGCAGATCATAAATTCCCATGCATTGAAATTGAGGCTGCAGAGAAATTTGATTACTTAGAATAATATTGGAGCAAAAAA
>CM025147.1:25069511-25089521 GCA_013467495.1 Gossypium gossypioides | reverse complement strand
TAGCACGCTTATTTTTTGCAGTGTAACCTCAAAAGAACCAAAGTGGAAATGTGGTGAGGATGGAATTTATTCAGAATGGTGTTATGTACGGGACGAAAAGATTGAAAAGCCAATTGATTTTTCATTTTCATTTTTGCTTTAAATTTCGTTTTTTTTTAATTGCAGCTTATTAATGCAAAGTTTGAATAAGATAGAGAAAGTGATGGGAGATTTGGAACAATTCATCCATGTAGAGTAGAGAGCCATTAATGATTGAGATGAGAGGGAGTAGTAATGTAGAGCCCCCATGAGAAGAGGGAGCTCAAAGATGTGTCTGGAGGTTAGATAGATTGAATAGTGAAAGAGAGGAAGAACCCCCAAGCTCCAATCTCAAGAGGGGTATATAAAAAGTTTTTTTTTTTGTGAGATTTACATTGCGATCCTGTTGCGACAAAAAGCAACTATAAGGCCTTTATGTTGTGAGTAAGGTCAATTTGATTTATAAAATTCTGCTTGTATTTCTTCTTACAAAATTTGTGGTAATTCGTAAGTATTTAGAATTATGTTAGCATCATTGGAATTGCAATGCAATCCTTTGGTAAGTATTTAGAATTATACTAATGTTGAAGGTAATGTAACGATTTGATTTTAGTTGGTATTGAAAAGTGCGATTTCAAAGCAAGATTTTCTAAAATGAGTTAGTTGAAATATTAACCAGGAGGTATACATGTCAAGTATGAAATTATAGTATTGATTTATTAAGTAATTAAATCGTGCAAGTTGCTAATTGTAATATAGGGACCAAATTAAAAAGTGAGTAAAATATAGGGAATTAATCAAGGATTCAAGAAAGCCTTTGATTAGAAATTAAACGAAGGACTCAAATGTAATTAGACAATGGTTAAGACATGGATAATGGTATGTGTTTATCTCAACCATCCAATTCCACTAATGATTAATAACCATTGATTAACTTAATTAAAGGTTAATTAAACTTGTTAATCAAGTGTATATATAGCATATTAGTGGGAGAGAGAAACTAAATAACATCATCTTCTTCATTTACCATTGCCGTCCATAAAAATGAGAAAAAAAAATAGAGAAAAGTTTGCTAAGTTTTCTTTACCATTTTCGTACATCAAATTGCAAAGATAGGTAAGCTTTTCACTTGAATTTTTTTTGGAAATCTTGGTTAATGGTAGTTGATAATCTTGACCCAAGCCTTAGAATTAGCAATTATTGTTGATTTAATGTAGTATACCATCGTTGAAGCTTTCGAAGAACTTAGGTTTGAGAGTTTAAACTCATGCAGGTTTGGTGCTAGGTTGAACCATGGAAAAATCATGTTATAAATGTAGTGAAAATTGTTGAATCAAACTTGATTTGGTTTGGTTGGCATAGCCATTTTTGAATATTGAAGAGAGAGAGACACACATATATAGAGAGAAAAATATGGATGAAAATGAAGAATGTTGATAGATTGAGGTTCCTAATGAATAAATATGAAGTCAGATTTAAATTTGATCGGGTAGATTGTGTAATACATGCATTTTAGATATTAAGGTTCTAAATGACCTAATTGTAAATGTGCATTCATGTTTGAATTAAACGATGTTCTTGTTGAACGTGATACTAATACTACTTATGTAATCAAATTATCATACATACCAAAAGATGACGTTGGAAATTTGAAGGTGAAAGGAAAAGAGAAGGTGACGAATGATTAACGATTTCAGTTTTTGCTTTCATAATTTGCTTTTAATTCATAGCTTATTAAGTAGTAAATTAAATAAGATAATCTTAATGTTTTCTCTCATGAAAGGTAAGTTAACTTGTGACTTGATGACTTAATGAATTATTAGGCACATGTATATGCGTGTTTGTGAAATGGTGAAAGATTATGAAAGAATGATAAACAAAATGAAAGTTATATGAAAATGTGATGCAATGAATAAATGATATGTGAATTCATGTATATTGTTACTATGAATGCCCTATTAAAATGTCTCAGATAGAGTTACGGGTATAGTTGGTATCCCAGAAGATCTGCTATATCAAAGTTATCTTTAGCTCTTGGCATGTATCATTTCGGTAGTTCTCCAAAGCACTATGTATCCATGGGTATGTACTGCTTAACACTAGGTGCATTTCATTAGATAGTTCTCCATATCATTGGATGTCCATGAAAATGTATTGTTAGCTCCTGAGCAATAGGTTTCTGTGAGTGCTTATTGATATAGTAATCCGTGTGCTCATCCTTGAGTCCACGTTTGGTTAATAAGGGATAAAACATCAATGTAATGTAACTGAAGTACAAGTGATGTATGATTTTGATATGAAAATGTCAAATGCATGAAAAAGAGATTGAAATATGTATGATGTTATGAAATGGATTAATTTTTTTATACTTGAGATTGAAATGCAAATCCCTAAGGGCGTATCAATATGTTGACATACAAGATGTAAACTGAACATTGATTTCATGGGAAAACACTAAAAGAAATGAGTTTATTAGATAGTAGTCTTCATTATATATTTGATTATAAGTGAACTAATAACATGTTTACTTAATTTCTATATGCTTCGTTATCAAATTATGCTAGTACCACTAAGCTTCTTTGTTCAACATGTGGATTTATTTGTTACTGTGTAACACCCTATACTCGGTCCAGTCATCAGACCTGAGCTATAGGATGTTACAACAGTAAACCGAAACATTCACAAGCAATTTATTCAATGATACTCAATAATAAATAAATAGAAGTTAATTCCATGTTAAACATGCATTACAATCAAAACCAAGTCTTAATCGGGTTTACGAAAGCCTTTGAGCAAGTTTGGTACTAAATCAGGACCAACTTGAAACATTTACAAATTAGCAGGCATAAAAGCAAAACATGAGTCACACGACCATGTGGCCAGGCTGTGTGGTGCAAGGCCACACGCCCGTATCCTTAAACCGTGTAATAACATAATTCTGTATAATATAGGGTCACACGGCTTGTCGCCAAGCCGTGTGAACTAGAAGTCTCCCTGAACGTGTAGTACACACGGCCGTGTCAACCACTCGTGTGTGACAAGTGGCCGTGTGGTAGCCTATGTGCAGTATAAATGACCTATTTGAGAAACCTTTCATACCATTTCCTCAAGTGACCGATAATGGAATTTCATGTTATTCAAACTAATACCAAAACATGCAAATTTCAAAGCCCAAAATACCAATTCACCTAATCATTTTATCAAACAACCAATATGCCCTCATTGGCACCAACAAACCAATAACTCAAATCAAATACCATTCAAACCAAGTCTTACACCATTTCAAACCACAATCCAATTCACATGCATATTACCAATTAAGCTTTTCCATTTTTTTAACATTCAAACATACTTAGCAAATACCATATATCCAATATTAAACCACAACTATAGATTTACATACACAATGTTATACTAAATAGACTTTAACTAGCTTAAGTTCATTCAACCTATGTACATGCCACAAGTAACCAACTTCAAACATAAAAAATATACCAAATTTAAAGTTGATGGATGTGAGCTTCTCCCTTATCCGATCGACACGTTTCGGACATCCAAAATCTACGTAAAAGTAGTAATGCGAGTAAGTATATAAAATACTTAGTAAGCACATAAAATATAAACAAATAGCTTGCCTTAATCATTTAACAAATACATAAATTAATATGAAACAATTTCACCTATCATGGCATCAAAAAACAACATCAATGTGAGGTTTAAACCAAAACCACATATATAAACTCAAATGGTGAAACACCACATTCAACTTAAAATATAACATGAATTCATAATCTAATTTATCACCTTGCTCACATTAACCCTTCAATTTGCATCATATACCCCTAACAAGATTCAAAACAAAATCATTAAACATGTAAGGTTTTGAGCTCAATCACATATACAACCACAATTGTTCACATTTTCATTTCAAACCAAACAATACCTTATATTCAACTCATATGTATAACTTAACCAACAATCAATGGCATAAAATCACCCATTTATTCACAATATTACCTAATGAAATTTCGTAAAAGACCTCCATATATAGGTGAAAGTAATAGTGCTTGGTCACTCGTTAGGGTTGAACCTACATGAATCATTTGCCTAGCCAGAGCTTATTATTGTTGTATTCTCCAGTCCGCAGCATATGCAAAAGATGGGAACTTGGGCAAGACCTCATAACCTCGTGTACGAGACTTTTACTAATTTCATCAGGATTAATCTCAATTCATATCATTTTGCAACAATTCATTCCAATTAGATTAAATTCTCAATTTGTATACTAGCTCATAACCAAATTCAAGCTTTCAATAAATACAATTACACATTTAAAACATAATTCCACAAAAAATTAAACTTATTTATATTATATGAACTTACCTGACAAAATGGTAACGCTTTAGATACCAGAGACCATTCGACAGTTTTTCCTTTTCCACCTAAGTCAACAACTTGATCAAAAGAATATTTAAGATTCAAAATATCAATACCAATCTCATAATAACACTCAAATTCAAGCTTATAATATTTTAATTTCATTTTACATAATATCCCTAAACTTTTATATTTTATTCGATTTAGTCCCTAAAATAAAACTTATCATAACTTCCTAATTTGGACTTCTAACTTTAAACCAACTCAATTATAGCCACCTATTATACAAAAAAATTTAATTACATATCAATTTAAAGATATTCATAATTTATTCCTTAAGTTTAAAATCAACAAAAATCACATTATAAAATAGTCCTTAAAAATAAGATAGCTTCAAAATCTACCATTTTCTATAAAAAACATCTTAGATTCATCTATGACAAGTTTTGAAATATTTAACAGTTTTCAAAACAGAGGTATGAGCTAGCTGGACCTAGTTGCAACGATATCAAAAACATAAAAATTATAAGAAACATGATTGATTTGCTTACCATGCAAGAGAGACGATTACTTAAGCATTAAAAAATGACTTCCTCTTTTATTTCTTATTCCAGATGGTGAAGATGACCAAATGAAAGTGATGATAAGTTTGTTTTTATGTATTATTATATTTTAATATAACTTTAACTTTAATTTTTACTTGTACTTTTTCTATAATAACAAATTATACCCATCCACTATAAAATATTATGGAATAATTGCTATTCTAATGTTCAAACAATTACTATTTAAACATTTTAATTAATAAACTTCAATAACAATTATCTTTTACGACTTTTACAATCCAGTCATTTTTCGTTAATTAACTATCAAATCACCAAAATTTTCGAACCAAACTTCAATACACCTATATAGTATTAAAGATTTATGGGCTCGATTAATGAAAACGAAGTCCCGACACCTTATTTTCCAAAATCAGTTGACTTTAGGATCGAACCACTTGAACTTAACTAATTATCCAATTCAATAAAATTATTAGATAAAATTCCCTAAATCATAATACATGACTTGTAAATATTAAAAAATAAAATTTATAGACTCACTCATCGGAATTATGGTTTGTGGTCTCGAAACCACTATTTTTGATACCACTAAAAAATGAGTTGTTACAAATTTTCCTCCCTTAGGATATTTCGTCCTCGAAATTTTTATATGCGAGATAGATTCGGGTACTGTAATCTCATAAATTTTTTCGGTTTCCACATAGCTTCTTCAGTACAAAATCGATGTCACAGAACTCTCACTAACAGTTTTTCTGAATATACAATTGAGTTTGTATTTCCATCTCATTGAAATTAATCACATAAGAGGAATCTGATCTATACTGTCATAGCATCGAAACTTGGAAAACATTATGAATCTTTTCGAGCTCTGAATGTAATGTTAGTTTGTAAACCACAAGATTAATTCTCTCGATAATTTTATACGACCAAACAATTCTCGGACTAATCTTTCCTTCTTCATTTTTTGATGAATAAAAGTATCTTTTTTCATGGAAATACTTTCAGGATTACTATGTTACTAGTCTGAAACTTGATATCTTTTCTTTTTAGATCAGTATACAATGTCTAATGGTTAGAGACAGTTTCCAAAAAATATCTATAACTGAACCTTTTCTTTTGTTTCACATAACAAATCAGTTCCTTCTAAATTCTTCTCATTAAATTCTGATCAACACCTAAAGCCTCGTAGCGCCATTTTAATACTCCACTGATAAATATCATCAAATGCAAACTCAGTTGATGGTAAAAATTCTTTTATACCATACTGCAGTTTCCTTCTAAAATCACAAGCCTAGAAGTAAACCTCGGATCATGGTAAAAAATAATATATAACGACATGTCGTGCAATCTAACAACCTCAGAAATGTAAAACTCAACTAGCTTTTCAAGTGAATAATTTGTTTGGACCAGAATAAAGTGAGCTAATTTCGTTAATCTGCCAACAATTACTGGTAGTCTTAATATGAAATCCATCATAATACGTTCACATTCTTACTTTGGAATCATAATAGGTTGTAATAAATCTGATGGAACTTGATACTCGACTTTCGCTTGCTGACTTACCAAACATCTTGATACAAACTTAATTAGTTTTCATTTCATTTTCGAGGGCCAGTAATTTTATTTCAAGTTATTATACATTTTGTTACCACCTAGATGTATCAAATAAATGTTGATGTGGGCTTCCTGTGATGTGGGCTTCCCGTAGACTATCTTTTTGTATCTTACGAATTCACTAAAGAAATAGGGTTTTAACTCTCAGTTCTGCAATAATAGAACAATTCGACTGAAATTCAACTGAGTGTTCAAAATTCCCAATCCATATAAAGATTTTCGACTCAAGGTATCGACTACAACAGTAGCTTTACCCGAGTTATAGTCAATCAACTGATCATAATCTTTCAATTACACTAGACATTTGCACTATCTCAGATTCAATACTGTAACTTCTGTTAATATAGCTTTCAATTGTTCGAAACTCTATTGTCATTATTCAACCGAACATAACTGACATTTTCTGTAGCAACTTCGTCAATGGTAGAGCTATCATCGAAAAGACTGAACAAATCATCTTTAACATTGTTTGTCCAATACTAATCATGTTTAATTTCATTTCTCACATAACTTGAGTATCATCAATTACATAGCAACAACTCTAATTAGATACAGCTAGAAACTTCTGTTTATTAAATATATAAAGCGATTAAGCAATTGATAATTCAAGAGGTGTTATCAGAATCTCACATTGTTAAAATCAAGTCAGGAAAGAAATCCTCAGTACATCTGACTCATTACTCGGATCTAACAACAACCTGATTGAAAGTCAATACTAAAAAATACAGTAGTTCCCTTAACTAAATAAATAACTCAGCTATATAAAATAACAAATATCGGTTCTTCATGTTATCTTTGGTATGTAATATATAATCATTATACTTCTCTTATAATCATGTCTTTCTTTTTCAAAGACACAATATCATTTTTCCTAGATTACACACTAAGCTTCTCATACGAGTGACAACCCAAATAATTGTTCTAGAAATATATCAATAAATTCTTTAATTATCTATACCTAACTAATCCTTGATTTTGACATTTCGATATCTAGGATACAAATAAAATATAATTCACAACCTCTTTCTAATCATTTCATGGATCGTTAACACTAACATGTTATTGTTCACATAGTTAAATCTAAATTGATTTCTCTCTCTGACACTTAAGTACAATTTGTATCTGTCTACAATCAATCACATCATCATATACAATCAATTAATTTATACTGAATGTCGCATCAAACTCATCGAATGTGATTGACATCATATCGACAAGAATTTCACAACCACAAATTCTCAGTGAAATATGTTACTAGCACAAACATACTGATTTAACAGGTTTTGTCATTCTAATATAAAAATCAGTCAACTCTACTAGCATAATCTCTTCTGTTTTGAGACAATTTAAAATTAGTAATGCATTACTTCAAAACTAATCATGATCTATATAAAAAATACTAGTTGAAGAAAATGTACCCGTAATCTCACCAGTAATAATGATATTTTCTCTGACTTGATCGGTATAATCTTGGGAAGCTACACAAGTTTTAGGTATTATTGATGTATTTGTGTCTCATGCTCAACCAATTAATTAATCAAAAATTTCTGATAATTTACCGTATTAATATTCTAAGGATAGGGGAGTGTCGAAAAAGACATAATCAGGGGCGGAGGTTGTCGAGAAGCATAATTGATTTGTAAAAACTCTAAGACTACTAATTCATTATGCCAAACAAAGCATTTTCAAAACATTTTCTAACATTTATGGAACTAGAAGACTAAGACTCACTTCCTATTCAGAATCAAGAACGTTACTATCAACTTTATCAGGTACGACATGATTAAACTTGACCGACATCACAAATCTATAAGAAAAACATATTCAGATCGGATCAGAAGCATCACACAAAGTACAGGTTATATTGGCATGTATTTCTAGACTCAATACACGCTACGTTTAGTCCTAGGATAAACTAAACCATAGTTTTGATACCATTAAATGTAAAACCCTATACCCGGTCCAGTCCCTGGGCTCAAGCTATAGGATCCTACAATAGTAAACCAGAACATTCACAAGCAATTTATTTAAGAATACTCAATAATCAATAAATACAAGTTAATTCCATGTTAAACATGCATTACAATGAAAACCAAGTCTTAATAGGGCCTACAAAAGCCTTTGAGCAAGTTCAGAACTAAATCGAGATCGATCTGACCCATTTAGAAATTAACAAGCATAAATGCATAATTGAGGTTAAACGACCATTTAGCCAGGCCTGTGGTGCAAGGCCACATAGCCGTGTCCTCAAACTGTGTAATAACTTAATGTCGTGTAATATAAGGTCACACGCCCATGTCTCCAGGCCGTGTAACAACTTGTGGCCATAGGAACTAAAAATCACCTTGAACGTGTAGCACAGACGACCTTGTCAACCATCCGTGTGTGACACATGGCTGTGTGGTAGCCCATGTGTAGCATAAATGACCTATTTGAGCAAGCTTTCATACCATTTACTCAAGTGAACTATAATTTCATTTCGTATTATTCAAACCAACACCAAAACATGCATATTTCAAAGCCCAAAATACCAATTCAACTAATCATTTTATGAAACAACCAATATGCCCTCATTGGCACCAAGAAACCAATAACTCAAATCAAACACCATTCAAACCAAGTCTTACACCATTTCATACCATAATTCAATTCACATGCAGACTACCAATTAAGCTTTGCCATTTCTTTAACATTCAAACATAATAAACTTAGCAAATATCATATATCCAATATCAAACCACAATTATAGATTTACATACGCAAGGTTATTATACTAAATAGACTTTAACTAGCTTAAATTCATTCAACCTATGTACATGCCATAAGTAACCAATTTTAAATATAAATAATCTAACAAATCTAACGTTGATAAGTGTGAGTTTCTCGCCGATCTGATCGACACGTTCTGGACATCTAAATTCTACATAAAAGTATTAACATGAGTAAGTATATAAATAATTAGTAATATCATACAATATAAACAAATAGCTTACCTTAATCATTTAAAAAATACATAAATTAATTTGAAACAATTTCACCTATCATGACATCCAAAAACAACATCAATCAAGTGAGGTTTAAACCAAATCCACTTATATAAACTCAAATGGTGAAACACCACATTCAACTTAAAATATAACATGAATTTGTTATCTAGTTTATCACCTTGCTCACATTCACCCTTCATTTCGTATCATATACCCCTAACAAG
Organism: Gossypium gossypioides; assembly: GCA_013467495.1. Classification (NCBI taxonomy): domain Eukaryota; kingdom Viridiplantae; phylum Streptophyta; class Magnoliopsida; order Malvales; family Malvaceae; genus Gossypium; species Gossypium gossypioides. The sequence goes on along the minus strand of CM025147.1, from coordinate 25,079,738 downwards.
ATTTAAACAACATTGTTAAACATATAAGGTTTTTAGCTCAATCACATATACAACCACAAATTTTCACATTTTCATTTCAAACCAACTAATACCTTATATTCATATCATATGTATAACTTAACCAACAATCCATGGCATAAAATCACCTATTTATTCACAATATTACCCGGTAAAATTTCATAAAAGACCTCCCTATATAGGTGAGAGTAATAGTGCTTGGTGCCCTGTTATGGTTGAACCTACACGAATCATTTGCCTAGCCAGAGCTTATTATTACTATATTCCCCAGCCTACAACATTTTCAAGAGCTGGGAACCTAAACCTTTATTCTCCAATCCGCAACATATGCAAGAGTTGGGAACCTAAACCTATATTCTCTAGTCTGTAAGATATCCAAGAGCTAGGAACTTGAATCTATATTCTCAAGTCCACAACATATATAGGAACTGGGAACCTGGATTTGTATTCTCCATTCTACAACATATGCAGGAGATGGGAACCTAGGTAAGAACTCAAAGCCTCGTATACGAGACTTTTACTAATTTCATCGGGATTTAATCTCAATTCATACAATTTTGCAACATTAATTTCAAATTAGATTAAATTCTCAATTTCTATACTAGCTCATATCCAAATTCAAACTTTCAATAAACATAATTACACGTTTAAAACATAATTAAACAAAAAATTACACTTTTTTATATTGTATGAACTTACTTGACAAAACAGTAAGGCTTTAGATAACAAAAATCATTCGACAATTTTTCCTTTTTCACCTAAGTCAACAACTTGATCAAAATAATATTTAAGATTGAAAATATCAATATCAATCTCATAATAACACTCAAATTCATACTTATAATGTTATAATTTCCCTAAACTTTTACATTTTATTTAATTTAGTCCCTAAAATCAAACTTATCATAACTTCCTAATTTGGACTTCAAACTTTAAACCAACTTCCAATACATTCAATTACAACCACCTATTATAAAAAAAGTTTAAATTACATATCAATTTCATGATATTAACAATTTAGTCCTTAAGTTCAAAATTAAAAAAAAATCACTTTATAAAATAGTCCTTAAGCATTACGTAGTTTCCAAATCTACCATTTTCTATAAAAAAAAAATCTAAGATTCATCAATGATAAGTTTTAAAATCTTTAACGGTTTTGCAAACAGAGGTACAAGTTAGTTGGACCTAGTTGCAACGATATCAAAAACATAAAAATTACAAGAAATATGATTGATTTGCTGACCATGCAAGAGAGTTGATTGCTTAAGCATTCAAAAATGACTTCCTCTTCTATTTCTTATTCCCAAACGGTGAAGATGACCAAATGGAAAAGATGATAAGTTTGTTTTTATGTTTTATTATATTTTAAAATAACTCTAACTATAATTTTTACTTATATTTTTTCTATAATAACAAACTATACCCGTCCACTATAAACCATTATGGAATAATTTCCATTCTAATGTTCAAACAATTACTATTTAAAATTTTTAATTTATAAACTTCAATACCAGTTAACTTTTACGACTTTTACAATTTAGTAATTTTTCCTTTATTAACTATCAAATCACTAAAATTTCCAGACCGAACTTCAGCACACGTATATAGTAACTTCGTAAATATTGAATAAAAATATTTACAAGCTCGGTTTATGGAAACAAGGTCCAAACACCTCATTTTTCAAAACCACTTGACATTACAATCGATCCATTTGTATTTAACTAACTATCCAATTAAATAAAATTATCAAATAAAAATTCACTATATCATAATAATTAACTCATAAATATTAAATAATAATATTGACAGGCTCACTCATCGAAATAGTGGTCCCAAAACCATTATTTTCAACACCATTGAAAAATGGGTTGTTACATTTCGTGCAAGGTGACAATTTGGTTCAGTGGAATTTCGTTGATCGACTACATCCATGACTCTCTTCTTTACTCCATAATGTTTGTATTGTCTTTGGAATATTAAGTTTTGTGTTGGCATGTACCTAGATTTTTATGTTTTAGTTGGAGTCTATTTTAATGATTTTGAATAGATCAAGTGAAATTGTAATACAAGTTAAGTATTCAAATGTGTGTGGATGATGTTTATATATGTCTATATGATTAGTATGTCATAGTAGATATATGAATGTTATGCATAAGAATGATAGGTTGCTTGCTTTCCAAGTAAGCTAACTTGATGTTTAAGTTTGGTAGCATATGAGCATGATAGGGGCCAAAAAGGTTTAAATGTGTTACTATGAGTGTGAATGGTATATTGGAATTGATTTATGAGTTTTACAAGTCATGGTTTTGGTTTGGTAATGTTAAGGGATAAATAGGAAAGTTTTGAAGTGATTTTTGTGTCTAGGCATAGTTGTTTCAATACAAGTGGTCTATTGTTTCGATATAAGTAAGTTTGTAAGCAAATTTGAATAGTAGAAGGGAATTGTATCTATAACACCCCAAAAATCCCTTATATATCTATTTTTGTATGTTTGTGACGCAAATATATGTCTGCTTTAGTGGTTATGTGTTCTAGGAGTGTCTAAGAAGTCTTGGGTTCAAGCCGCGACTTGGGCAAAAATTCTGGTTTTAATTGAATAAAACCTCTATCTCTAACGAGTAGGATTATAAATAAATATTGGTAAAATATTTCAGAATAGGCCTATTGGTCTAGAAGTTAAGTGGAGTGCTAATGTTGCAAGAGGTCTGGAGTTCAAGTCCCTGCATGGGCAAAAGGGATAATTTTTGCTCTTTGTTTCGGCAAGAGGTTGTTTTGACTGGGTTTATGAGTAGTAGTGGCGTGGTGGGGGAGTGTTGGAGTGATTTTAGGAAGAAAATATGGGATTGTGGAGTTATCCCGATTTGGTGGACTGATAATTTCAGTTCTCACCTCTCTTTCTCTCAACTTTCTGTCAGTTTTTCTTTTTCCTTCTGCTTCTTTGTTTTCTCTACCGAGTGTTTTTCCCAAATCGTCTTCACCGTTTTCTTTTGCTTTTGTTTCCCATTTTCTATCATTTTTCCTCCCTCAACTCATCATTATTGCTGCCGAAATTTCAATTGGTATTCTTTCTTCCTCTTGCACTTACGCTTTTCTATGCAATTGTTTAGGATTGCATATCGTTATGTTGTGCATGGTTGGTAAGCTTGGGACTGTTGTTAGACTATCGATTCTTTTGCTTATTAATTGTTAAGAGGGGTTTTGGCTGGTTTTAGGTGTTAATTAAGAGGCTGAACAGTGGTCTTCAATGATTTAAGTGCTTAAGATCTCTGTTGATTTACTGAAGGTAAGAGATTTTTTTTATGATTATAGTTTGGTATACCTCACTGAATTTTGATTAATTATGGATTAAAAATAACTGATTGGAGGGTTACTTTCTATTTTGACAGCAAGGAATTGGGTGGACTGGGGCTGTTATAGCATTGATTTGTAGTTGGATCCTTGAAGTGTTGAGGGTAAGTAAGCTTTTGTATAATCGTTGATGTTGTCTATTTGACTACCGCTTTTCGATTGTGATTAAATTTGTTCTAAACTCTAGTTGACGTTTTCAGGTGCTGGAGTGATCCTGGTGGCGTTAGCATTAAAAACATTTTAGGTGTGTAATCACATCACTGAAAATGCTAGTCGGCGAAAAGCCAAAAAATAAGACTATCTATGCCACACGAGTGTGGGATCGCTCATGTGGTAGGCCGTGTAACTGAACACGGGTGTGAGAACGATGAGGCTAGCCATGTGCGATTCGTGGGCTGGGCCGAAATGAGCTGTGTTGGTCTTATGGGCGCGTGGCCCACATAGGTGAACCACACATGCGTTTAGAATATATTGGGTCAGGCCGTGTGATCCATATGGCCAAGGCCATTTTAGACCGTGTGGGCCTACATGGGCTTGCAACATGGGCCTGTGGACCCATTTTCACTGTTTGACTGCTAAGGTTGCACGGGTCGCCCAAGTCGACTGTGAACCTACTGTAGGGTTGGTAAGTTTACCTAGACCCCTAGTTGACTGTAATGATTGAAAAGACTGTTATATGCCTATATGAGATAGATATGTATATCTGCATGTTGAGCATGCTATATACACTGTATTGTTTATACATGATACCATGACATGTCTGTATAATGCATTGCATTGGGTTGGGGACTGATTTTGATTGGAGAAAGTGTACTGAAAGGTTTCAAGCCTAACGCAGTGGCAGCACAGCTACAACTACTGTCTAGTGCCACATTCGGTACTATTTGGAGTGTAGGGATGGGTGGGTTGATTATATCCCCATATGGTGTGTAGGGTTGGACGGGGATGGAGTGTAAAGGCTGGTTGGGTAGGATTTTATAACTGCATAACTGTCACTGTTATTTTACTGTGATGGGCTAAGTCCCTAATGCTTACTGATACTGATATTGAAAAGGGCTTAGGCCCAAACTGGGATTATCTGTTATTGTCTATTTGTTTGCATGGGGATTACACACTGAGTTTATGTAAACTCACCCCTTCTATTTAATTTGTACAGGTAATCCCCAGACATAGGCGGATCGGTACGGCAGAGGACTCAGCGGTGGCCACACGACTCCTTATTGCTATTTGATACTTATTTACGATTTTAAGTTTTATTTTGGGGTATTTTTCTGTAATAATGACCTTTCTGGATTTTTACCTAAAATTTGGATTTTATACTATTTTCTGTTTATATCTGCTACGAATAGGAGAAACTCGGGTTTTCAAAAGAGATGAATGTTTTATCAAAATACCACGTACACACAAATTATTTTTTAAAAAGCTTTTGCAAAGTATAGCGTTTTAGAAATTAATCACGATTGAGAATTAATGAAAGATAATGATAATTTTTAAATAGAAAACAGTTTTAGCAATGATACGATTTTCAAACGCTCTTCCATGTGACATCACCAGATTCGGTAATAACATCCAGGCCGAGTTTGGGGTGTTACATTTAGTGGTATCAGAGTCAGGTTGTAAAACTCGACTGTGGATTTGGTTTTAAAACTTGGTTTCTAAAGCACTAATTTGTTAATGATTTGAAACATTTTTACTGAATGTGTGGTACACCGAGTCTCCAGTGCCGACCTTGTAAGTTTTCTGAAGCCTTTATTTATTTTAAACTAAAATTTACTTGATACTGAAACTACTATAGATAGTACAAACTGAGACTACTATAGGTAGATTGTACGAAAAACACTCAAGTTAGTGTATACTAATACTGTAGTAAAACCTATAGACACTGATAGACACTGCGTTGGGCGAAAACAAACTTTACACTTCTGATACTGTCTCTCATAAGATATCTGTTAATAAATACTAAAATTGTAAACTAATGCATAAAACTGTTAATATAGATTAAACATAAATAGATAGTGAGCACAAGAGGTACTCGCGAACAGGGTACAAGAGGTCGTGGTAGAGGCCGTAGAGGTGCTCGAGCTGGGTTTTCATTATCTTACAATCTACCTAATTTAGAAACTAGTGAGACACCGACTTCACCTGTGACTGAGGCTGGGTCTCATGATCGAGCAGCTGGGGACGACGCACTGTCCCAAGCCGTGTTAAGGATTCTAGAGAGGGTCGTTAGGCCCAATACTAAAGCTGGAGGCCGCGGGTCGATTACGGAATGACTCCGGTCTAACGGAGCTGAGCTTTTCAGGGGTATTACTGGAGTTGCCCATAATGTGGCTGAGTACTGGATAGAGGCCACAGAAAGAATTATGGACGACTTGGACTGCACCCCTGAGCAAAAATGAAAGGGTGTTGTATCGCTGCTATGAGATGAGGCTTATCAGTGGTGGCTCACTGTTAAGGAGGGCACTCAGCCCGATTGACTGACCTGGGAGTTCTTTAAGACTGCTTTCCAAGGAAAGTATGTGGGTGCTAGTTATGTGGATGCCTGTAGGAGAGAGTTCTTAAATCTGACTTAGGGGGGCAGATTAGTGGCTGAGTTTTTACAACTGAGCCGATATGCGCGTGGTATGGTGATGACTGAGTACGAGCGATGTTTTTGCTTCGAGGATGGCCTCAGGGATAATTTGAGGGTTTTGGCAGCTCCACAGAGGGAGCGAGATTTTGCTGCCCTGGTTGATAAGGCGAAGATCGCCGAGGAAGTGAAAAGCGCTAAGCACCAAAACCGTGATAGAGAGAAAGGCAAGAATAAGAAGGATTTGAAGCCCTCGAGTTTCGTTTAGAGGCCTAAGAAAAAGGCCAGAGTTGATGGGCCGATCAGAGTTAGGGCTCCCATTACTACTACTGGACAGTCACTGTGTATTGACTGTGGTAGACACTATCAGGGTGAGTGTTGGAAAAGAACTGGGGCATATTTGAGGTGCGGTTCTCTAGAGCACCGTATTAGAGAGTGTCCATGGAGGTCCGATCAGATGTAAGTTTCAGGCACTGGTATTGCACCACCACCGAGAGTAGTTCAGCAGCCACCGAGAGGCTGTGGTCAGGCTAGAGGTGGTAATGGTTTAGGCCATGGTCAGAGAGCACCGGGCAGAGGTGCTAGACATACTGAGGAAAGGCAACTGGCTCTATTTTATGCTGCACATCACCGAGAGGATGGTGATGCTCCAGACATTATTACGGGTACGTTCTTTATTTATAATGTACCTTATACTGCACTGATAGATATAGGATCCAGTCACTCCTATATAGCTTGTACCGTATCTGAAAACATGGGTATACTGGTTGAGAGCACTACGAGTGAGATCATTGTACTGAGTCTGTTGAGGCAGTCAATAAGGGTTAACAAACTGTTTAGAGATGTTCCTCTAGAGGTTCAAGGAGTTATCTTTTTGGCTGATCTGATGGATCTGGCTTTTGGGGACTTTGATCTGATACTGGGAATGGACTGATTGGTTAAACATTGAGTGAGCTTAGATTGTTCTACGAAAAGGGTTGTACTGAGAACTACGAAAGATAAGGAGGTAGTCGTAATTGAGGAGCGTCGGGACTACTTATCTAATGTGATTTCTGCATTAAGGGCAAAAAAGTTGGTTCGTAAGGGATGTGAGGCATATCTGACTTACATCAGTGTTTCAAATTCTAGGGATTCATCGGTTAAGGATTTCAAGACGGTTAAGGAGTTTTCGGACGTTTTTCCTGAAGAGCTACATGGGTTACCTCCGAATTGTGAAGTAGAGTTTGGGATTGAGCTCCTTCTTGGTACAGCTCCGGTGTCCATCGCCCCTTATAGAATGGCACCGAAAGAGCTTGTGGAGCTTAAGGCTCATATTCAGGAGCTTAAGGCTCATATTCAGGAGCTACTGGATCGTAGGTTCATCCGCCCTAGTGTGTCTCCGTGGGGAGCACCAGTTCTATACGTGAAAAAGAAGGATGGATCCATGCATATGTGTATTGACTACCGACAACTGAATAAGTTGACCATTAAGAATAAGTACCCCCTACCAAGGATAGACGATCTATTTGATCAGTTCCAAGGTGCTTCAATTTTTTCCAAGATTAATCTACGATTAGGGTATCACCAGTTGAGAGTTAAAGAGACTGATGTGCATAAGACGGCATTTAGGACTCGCTATAGTCACTACGAGCTTCTAGTGATGCCATTTGCACTGACGAATGCATCGGCAGCTTTTATGGATCTGATAAAACGAGTGTTCCAGCCCTATTTAGATCGGTTCGTAGTGATATTTATTGATGATATACTGGTGTATTTGAAAACTAAGGATGAACACGATGAACACCTCAGAGTGGTTCTACAGATTTTATGAGAGAAACAACTGTACGCCAAGTTCAGTAAATGTAAGTTCTGGTTATAGGAAGTAACATTTTTTGGGTCATGTGGTTTCTGCTGAGGGGATTAGGGTTGATCCTCGAAAAGATTAAGGTGGTGTTGGATTGGAAACAGCCTAAGACTGTATCTGATATTCACAGTTTTCTGGGACTGGCAGGGTATTTTCGATGATTTGTAAAGAGTTTTTCACTGATTACAGCACCTTTGACTAAGCTGCTACGTAAGGGTATGCTGTTTAACTCGACTGATGCGCAGCAAGAGAGTTTTGAGAAGCTTAAAACTGTATTGACTGAGGCCTTTGTTTTGATAAAGCCAAAGTCTGAAAAAAAGTTTATTGTCTACAGCGATGCATCACATGTCGATTTGGGATGTGTGTTGATGTAAGAGGGTAAGGTGGTAGCGTATGCGTCTCGTCAGCTTAAGACTCATGAGGCGAACTATTTGATGCATGACTTGGAGTTGGCCGCAGTGGTATTCGCACTGAAAATCTGGAGGCATTACTTGTATGGTGAGAAGTGTATCATTTACACCGATCACAAGAGCCTTAAGTACCTCATCACTCAGAAGGAGCTGAATCTTAGGCAGCGTAGATGGATTGAGCTGCTTAAAGACTACGACTGTACTATTAATACCACCCTAGTAAGGCTAATGTGGTGGCCGATGCACTGAGCCGTAGAGCTATGACTGACTTGAGAGCGATGTTTGCTCGTCTTAGTTTATTTGATGATGGTAGCCTGTTGGCCAAACTTCAAGTTAAACCGACGTGGATAGAGCAGATTAAGGGTAAACTGATAGAGGATGAGTTGTTGGGTCTTCGTTTTCGATAGGTTGAGAGTGGGAATACCGAGGATTTTGGACTGAATAGCGAAGGGGTGCTCTGTTTTCGTGGAAGAATCTGTGTACCGAAAGATATTGAATTCAGGCAGTCTATACTGAGAGAGGCACGTAGTAGCCCTTATGCTAGGCATCTTGGTGGAAACAAGATGTACTGAGGCCTTCGTGAGTTATACTAGTGGCCAGGTCTTAAACGGGAGGTTACTAAATTTGTGGCCAAGTGTTTAACATGCCAGCAGATTAAGGCTGAGCATCAATTACCTTCGGGATTGTTATAGCCAGTCAAGATTCCGCTTTAGAAGCGGGAGAGAGTGACTATGGATTTCGTTAGTGGGTTACCCCTTACACCTACCAAGAAGGATTCTGTATGGGTCATCGTGGATCGATTGACCAAGTCCACCCACTTCATACCAGTTCATACCGACTACTCTCTGTAGAAGCTGACTAAATTGTATGTGTTTGAGATAGTGAAACTGCATGGGGTACCGATTTCAATCATATCTAATAGAGATCCTCGCTTCACATCTCGGTTCTAGAAGAAGCTACATGAAGCTCTAGGTACAAGGTTGAACTTCAGTACTGCGTTCCATCCTCAAATGGATGGTCAGTCAAAGAGGGTGATTTAGATATTGGAGGACATGTTAAGGAGTTGCATGATTGATTTCTAAGGTAGTTGGGAGGATTATTTTCCGCTAGCAGAATTTGCTTATAACAACAACTATCAGTCTAGCAATTAGATGGCACCCTATGAGGCATTAGATGGTTGTAGGCGTCGCACACCTTCATGTTGGACTGAGTTGGGTGAGCGGCGTGTTCTGGGCCCTGAGCCAGTTTCTGATACCAAAGATAAAGTTAGGTTGATTCGAGACCGACTGAAAGCGGCATCTGATAGACAGAAGTCCTACGCCGACCTGAAGCACGAGAGATTGAATTTTTAGTGGGGGACTTCATTTTTCTCAAGGTCTTGTCGTAGAAGAAGGTACTAAGACTTGGTCGCAAGGGCAAGTTGAGCCCTAGATTTATTGGACCTTACCGTGTGCTTAACCGAGTGGTACCAGTTGCTTACCAGTTGCTTACCAGTTGGAATTACCTCTAGAATTGGATCAGATTCACGATGTATTCTACGTCTCTATGTTGAGGCACTACCGCTCTGATCCCATGCATATTTTTCCTATTGAGGAGATCGAGGTTAGGCCAGATCTGACCTTTGAGGAGGAGCCAGTTCAGATATTGGAGCGAGATGTAAATGTTCTAAGAAGAAAGTCCATCCCACTGGTTAAGGTTCTTTGGCGTAATCATAGCTCTAAGGAGGCTACGTGAGAGCCTGAGGATGTGATGCAAAAGCAGTATCCTCATTTGTTTTGATCACATAAAATTTCGAGGCCGAAATTTTCTTTTTGGGGGGTAGAGTTGTAACGCCCAAAAATCCCTTATATATATATATTTGTATGTTTGTGACACAAATATATGTCTGCTTCAGTGGTTATGTGTCCTAAGAGTGTCTAAGAAGTCTTGGGTTCACTTGGGCAAAAATTTTGGTTTTAATTGAATAAAATCTCTATCTCTAACCAGTAGGCTTATAAATAAATATTGGTGAAATATGTCAGAATGGGCCTGCTGGTCTA
>CM025147.1:24997914-25011287 GCA_013467495.1 Gossypium gossypioides | reverse complement strand
ATTTTATAATTATTATATATTTTTCGACAAGAATTTTACCGAAACTGCATGAATTTGAGTTAAAAAGGGATGAAAAAGTGTGTATCTTTTCGTGTGTCCAAGTATACACGACCTAATGAATGAATGCTTTTAAGCTAACTCAAAGTAGAACTAAGGTTTTTTCTAAAATGAGTTTATTAAGGTCTTCAAAAGTAATGTAAGTTAGCTTAGCTATTTCAGTGGCTAATGTAGCCTTCTCAGTCTAGCTATAATGTCTCGGCTAGGTTTGAGAGGTTGCAGTACATGAGAATATCATCTATAAAGACAACTATGAACTGATCCAAATATGAGTGAAACACATGGTTCATCAAATCTGTAGATGCAGCAGGCACATTAGTTAACCGAATGGCATGACCAAGAACTTATAGTGACCATACCGGCTCCTAAATGCAGTCTTCTGAATATTAGACTCCTTCACCTTGAGTTGATAATAACCAGACCATAGATCAATCTTCAAAAACATAGTTGTACCTCTAAACTGATCAAACAAGTCGTCAATCCAGGGCAAGGGATACTTGTTCTTGAAGGTCCACTTATTCAATTGTCGGTAATTGATGCACAGCCCCATCATTCTTCTTCACAAACAATATCGGTGCACCCCAAGGATATACACTCGGTTGGATAACGATCCATCAAATCTTGCAACTAGATCTTTAACTCTTTGATTTCTTTTGGTACCAAGCGATAGAGCGAAATGGACACCAGTGTGGTATCAGGATAAACCTTGATACCAAACTCTACTTCCTGATCTGGTGGCAAACCAAGTAGCTCATCTAGAAATACACTAAGAAAATCCCTTACGGTACGGATATCCTGAACTCTCAACTCCTTACTCCCCAAATTCAACACATAGGTTAAGTAAGCTTCACTTTAATAAACAACCTCTTAGCCTTAGCCATTGAAACTACGTTAGAGAGAAATTTGAGTCTCTCCCCAACGACTACAACCTCCAACCCATCCAAAACCCACAAGGTGATTCGTATCGTCTCAAAATCTACCTTTTCCTTATGCTTGGTCAATCAATCCATCCCAAGTATCACATCGAAACCATGGAATGACAGCTCCATCAGATCCATCGAAAAACATACACCGAATCATTAGAGGACACCTATGGTACACTGATAACTCTTGAAAAGAATTATATTTCAAGCCTCTAGAGTGAATTAATTGTTTGTAATTAAGTAAATATGTTTGCATTTCTAGGATATTTTTAGAACATTACATAACAAAGCTTGGATTATGCTATAAATGCTATTACTTGTTACTTTTATTATTGGGGAAGAAAGGTGTTGGTTGTGGTTGGCAGCAGGTGCATGATAAAGAAGACAAGAAGGAAAAGAGTAGAAAAATAAAGGAAATGAAATATTGCCATGGCAAAATGCTGGTTAGATTGCCAACAAGAATGCCATAACAATTCTAGAAAGATGACACAACACTCAGTCCATGTCACTCTTAGCCAGCTATACTTGTACCAAATAACCCACCCTGAAAAAGAGGAAGCAAAAGGTATGTGCTGAGAGGCACAGACTTACCCTATAAAGGAGGAAAGAGAAGGAAAGAGCGAAGGATTTGTTTGGAGAGAAATGAATTAGATAGCAGTTTTTCTCTCTGCATCAGAATCTCGTTGAAAAACTCAGAGAAAAGAGAGGAGAGAGTAGCAACTTACAGAGCAGAAAATTCAAAGATGCAAGGAAGGGAAAGAGAAATCTACCCTGACTTTTGCATCAAATCTCATTATTAAAGTGAAAGTTGGAGTAGCGAAAGCTTCCTACAGTTTTGCCTTATTTTCTGATTTGAACTTTGTGATTCATGAACTTAAATGATGATGTTGAATGGTTTTGTTTTGGATTTGAATGCCCAATCCATGAGCTAAATCTCATTGGGTTGGAATTATTTGGGTGAATTTTTATTATCTTTAATGTGCATGGTATGATTTTGAGTAGATTACTATTTCATTTGATTTGTGGTTATTTTAAATGCTTGCATACAAGCTTTAGACATAGATGATTGTATGGTATGTTAGTAGATTTGATTTAATTATGAAAAGATTAAATAGATTGGATTATTATCAGTTGATACAGGCAAGTATTCGAAAGAATATTTGTAGCACTCTAGACATAGAAGTTACGATCTGTACAGGGAAAGGAAGAACAATCTTGGTATCATTCTTGAGTTCTGTGGACACAAAAAAAACTCAGAATGGTAGCTCAAAGTTTGGCTTTCGAAAGAAGCAGACTGCAGTAGTGAATCCTTGAGCAGTAGAATGGTTAAGATTTTGCCATGGCATTATATGGTACAAGAATAAAGCCTGAGTAATTCCAAACTTTATCATTCAACAGTACAAATCCTCCCCACTTATTCTTTGAGAGTTTCCATAGCATTTAAATTGCCCTAGCATTATTTTATTCATAATTGATTTTATTCATCCATTCATTAAATCTCTTCATCAATTTTTCATTTGTTTCTTTTGCACAGTTTAATTAGTAAATTTCATAAGTAATAGCATAAGAAATTATTTTAATCAATTCTGATCCTTGTGGAGATGATACTCACTCATCACTTTATTACTTGATTTGACGTGTATACTTGCACATTCACATTACACATTCACACGCGACAAGTTTTTGGCGCTGTTGCTGGGGATCGGCAATATTGGTGAAAATTTTGGTGTATTATACCTCTTTAATTTTGTTAGTTAGCTTAATTAGTTGTTTTTATTTTTTTTCAGGGTTTTTGTTGGTGCATGAGTAGAGATATTTCTACAATTGAATAGTATTCTTTTGATCTAGAAATTGAAAGAATCTTGAGAAGAAGGAGAAAAGAATTGCGAGAAATGGAAAGAATTAGAAATAATCAGGTTAGAGAAGAGCCATTACATTAGGATGGAAGGGATGCTGATATTCCTCGAATAATAGATGATAGAGATAGACCTATCAGAGAACATGTAGTGTTGATCTTGGATGATCTAAATTCAGGGATTGTCAGGCCACATATTCAAGCTCAACATTTCGAGTTAAAGCCGGTGATGTTTCAAACTGTAGGGAAATTTAGTTAATTGCCTACTGAAGATCCACGGTTGCACTTAAGATTCTTTTTGGAAGTCTGTTATTCATTCAGACAGCAGGGTGTTCTTGAAGATTCCCTGAGGCTGAAGTTATTCCCTTATTCATTGTGGGATTGTGCCAGAGCATGGTTAAATGCATTGCCGTCAGGTACGGTGGCATCTTGGAATGAACTTCTTCAGAGGTTTCTGCTAAGATATAATCCTGCAAACATGAATGCCAAATTGAGGAACGATATTACGTCCTTTCGGCAATTTGAGGATGGAACATTATATGAAGCATGGAAGTGATTCAAAGAGTTAATTAAAAAAATGCCCAATGCATGGTTTTCAACATTGGATGCAAATGGTAATGTTTTACAATGGATTAAATGCACATAAAAATGATGGTGGTTGACGTATCTGCCAATGGGACTTTGCTTGATAAATCATAGAATAAGGCATATGAAATTCAGGAAAGGATAGCAAATAACGATTATCAATACCCCACTACAAGAGTAGCCACTGACAGAAGAGTTGTTGGAGCAATGGAACTTGATGCAACTACTTCCCTAACAGCTCAGGTATCATCTTTAACGAAGATGATTAAAATACTGAAAAGACTAGTTGCAGTGCAGGAAATGTAATCAGCTGAGTTAGCATGTGTTTATTGTGGAGAGGATAATGTTTTTGATGACTGTCCATCGAATCCAGCCTCAGTTTATTATATGGGGAATTTTAATCGCAACAAAAAAGACCCATATTCCAACACATATAATCTAGGGTGGAAGCAACATCTCGATTTAAGAATTTTAGAGAATCAATTGGGGTGAATTGCCAAAGCATTAAGCTCAAGACCATAAGGAGCACTGCTGAGTGATACTAAAAATTCACGATCTCAAGAGAAGGAACAGTTCAAAGCCATTACACTCAAAAGTGGTATGCAACTACCAGGAGTTGTTATTGGTACCACTATTGAATAAAGTAGTTCAGATTTTACAAATACGAAGAATTCAGAACCAGTAGTGGAGTAGGCTATAAAAGAAAAAAGTAACTAGAAAAAAGTTGAAGCAGATTCATCTTGTATTTCCAATAAAAATGCCATGGCAAAACAACGTCAACAATTGGAAGAAAGGCCACCGCTACCGCCACCTTTTCCCTAGTGTTTCAAAAAATCTAAGCAAGATTTTCAATTTAAGAAATTATTGGATGTCTTGAAGCAATTACATATCAATATACCGTTGGTGGAAGCATTGGAACAAATTCCCAACTATGTGAAATTAATGAAATATATCTTATCAAAATAGAGAAGGTTAGGGGAGTTCGAGACTGTTGTTCTCACTGAAGGGTGCACAGCAATGCTGAAAAACAAATTGCCACTAAAATTGAAGGATCCAGGGAGTTTTACTCTACCTTGCTCTATTGGAAACCATTATGGAGGCAAAGCATTATGTGACTTAGGTGCAAGTATAAACCTAATGCCTATGTCTGTTTTTAAGAAGCTGGGAATAGGGAAGGCGAGACCTACAACTGTCACATTGCAATTAGTTGATCGTTCATAAGCATATCCAGAAGGTAAAATAAAAAACGTGTTGGTAAGATTTGACAAATTTATTTTTCCAGCAAATTTTATTATTCTGGAATGTGAGGTTGATAAAGAGGTTCCAATCATACTTGGGAGACCTTTTCAAGCAACTAATAGAACATTAATTAATGTACAAAATGATGAATTAACTATGAGATTTAATGATCAACAGATAACCTTCAATGTTTTCGATGCCATGAAGTGTGCAGATACAGATGAAGAATGTCACACTATTGAGATTGTTGACACAACAGTTCAGGAAGAATTTGCAAAATTTTATCATAATAATTTTAATAATGATGTAGACTCATTTGAGTTAATTGGAGCAGAAATGATTGAAGAGCTTGGTGAACTGATGGAAGCTAAGCAAATTAAGAATGGATCAAGGAGAAGTTTCGAATCATTAAATTTATTGGACCATTCTTTTAAACCTCCTCCGCCATCCCTAGAAGATCCTCCTACATTGGAATTGAAGCCTTTGCCAGTACATCTAAAGTATGCTTACTTGGGATATAACAACACATTGCCTGTAGTTATTTCTATGGCATTGACATTAGATCAAGAGACTTAATTGTTGAAAGTTTTAAAGAAATCTAACAAGGCATTGGGGTGGACAATTGCGGATATCAAGGGAATTAGGCCAGCGATCTACATGCACAAGATATTACTGGAGAATTGCCATGGCAAATCTATCAAGCAACAGTGAAGACTGAATCCCATTATGAAGGAAGTTGTCAAAAAAGAGATCATCAAATGGTTGGATTCGTAAATTATATACCCAATTTCTAATAGTTCTTGGGTAAGCCTTGTTTAATGTATACCTAAGAAAGGGGGTGTCACCGTGGTAAGCAATGATAACAACGAACTCATTCATACTCGTACTGTCACAAAATGGAGGGTTTGTATGGGCTATCAAGAAATCAACAAAGAAACAAGGAAGGACCATATTCCTCTGCCATTTACCGACCAGATGTTAGATAGATTAGCGAGGAAAGCTTTTCTAGATGATTATTAGGGGTACAACCAGATTGTCATAGCTCCTACTAATCAAGAGAAGACCACATCCACATGTCTTTATGAAACTTTTACGTTCTGGCGAATGCCATTTGGATTATGCAATGCCGCTACAACATTTCAGCGTTACATGATGGCAATATTTTCAGACATGGTAGAGAGCTTTTTAGAAGTTTTTATGGATGACTTCTCAGTGTTTGGCGATACCTTTAAAGATTGTTTAAAACTAGGAGAAATGCCACTTCATGGTCTGTGAAGGCATTATTTTAGGACATAAAATTTCGTAGCAAGGGATTGCTGTCGAAAAAAAAGGTTAAGGTTATTGTGAATTTGCCACCACCCTCTACAGTTAAAGGTATTCACAGTTTTCTTGGCCATGCAGGATTCTATCGATGGTTTATCAAAGATTTTTGAAAAATATCGAAACCTTTGTGTACGTTGTAAGAACATAACAAATGTTTCAATTTTGATAAGACATGCTTACAAGCATTTAAGGAATTTAAAAAACGGCTAGTCACAGCACCAATAGTCATAGCACCAGATTGGACGTTACATTTTGAACTTATGTGTGATGCTAGTGATTTTGCCATAGAAACAGTACTTGGGCAAATAAAGGACAAGGTATTTCATGCTATATACTGTGCAAGCCGCACATTGACAAGTTCACAACTAAATTATACAACCACTAAGAAGGAGCTGTTAGCTGTGGTATTTGCCTTCGACAATTTTAGAGCTTATTTAGTGGGCACCAAAGTTATGGTTTATATAGACCACTCTGTTATTAAGTACTTCGAGACCAAGAAAGATGCCAAGCCCAGATTAATTTGATGAATACTACTATTGCAGGAATTTGATCTGGAAATTAGATATAGGAAAGGCACAGAAAATCAAGTGGCTAATCACTTGTCTTGAATTGAAGCAGGAAATGAAGACAGTAATATTCAGTGCATTCAGGATGATTTCCCAAATGAGCAATTGTTAATTGCCATGGCATTACAATGGTATGCTGATATTGTCAATTTTTTGGTTAGTGGATTACTGCCACCTGAGCTCACAAATCAAAGATGAAGGAAATTTATCCATGATGCGAAGCAATATTATTGGGATGAGCCATTTTTATTCAAACATTGTGCAGTCCATATAATTCAGATGTGTGTTCCAGATGACGAGATTCAAATTATTTTATATCATTGTTATTTAAAGCCGTATGGAGGACACATTTAGAACTGCTGCAAAAATTCTCCAATCTGGTTTTTATTGGCCAACCTTGTTTAAAGATTCTCATGAATTTTGCCAAGCTTGCGAAAGCTGTCAAAGAACTGGAAATTTATTGAGAAGGTATGAAATGCCTTTGCAAACTATTTTAGAAGTGGATCTATTTGACGTATGGGGAATTGATTTTATGGGTCCATTCCCACCTTCTTGGGGCAATGTATACATACTTTTAGCTGTTGATTATGTATCCAAGTGGGTTGAGGCTATTATTCTACCAACGAATGATGCCAAATTGGTATTGAAATTTCTACATAAAAATATTTTTATCTAGTTTGGTACCCCTTGTGCTCTAATTAGTAATGAAGGTTCATGCTTTGATTGAAAATTAGTTACTAATGCTTTGAATAGGTATTGCGTTAAGCATAAAATTGCCACGGCATACCATCCCCAGACAAATGGACAGACGGAAGTCTCTAACAGAGAGATTAAACAAATTTTGGAGACGGTAGTCAATCCCACTGACAAAAATTGGCCATCTAGATTGAATGAAGCTTTGTGGGCATATTACATTGCATTCAAGACACCATTAGGGATTTCGCCTTTCTGACTTGTTTATGGGAAACCTTGTCATTTGCCCGTTGAACTTGACCATAAAACATATTGGACAATTAAGAAATTAAGTATAGATTGGAGTGCTGCTGGTACTAATTGCCTATTGGAGTTGAATAAGATGGAAGAATTCAGAGCACAAGCTTATGAGAATGCCAAGATGTACAAAGAAAAGACTAAATGATGGCATGACAAAAAGATTTTTCCACGACAATTTGCACCTGGACAACAAGTCTTGTTATTTAATTCCAGGCTTAAATTATTTCTTGGAAAATTAAAATCTTGTTGGTTTGGCCCATTCGAGATAGTGAATGTCTATTCTCATGGAGCTGTAGTAGTCAAAGACAGTAAGACTGGTTCTACTTTCAAATTCAATGGCCAACGATTAAAGCATTACTTTGGAGCTCTTATAATTCATGATAAAAATTCCATCATCTTTCGAACTGCTTAATATTTCTTTCCTGCACTGTTTTATTCATTTACTTTGTTTTTAATTTCTTTGTTTAGTTTCTTCAATAAGTTTACTTAATTGCTATTTTCTTTTGTTGCAGGCACATTATGGCTCAGGTTTTTAGAAATCAACCTATTTAATATATTAGTTAATTTTTTGTTTAATAATTTTTCTATTGTTTTTCTTTTTCCTGCTCAATTTTTCTTTTTTCTATTTTAGAGCACAATCTCAGGTTAATCTTATCCCCCATGTCATTGCTATATTTTCTCTCACGTCTTACCCTAATCGATTCACTTCTTTTCTAACTTCTTTTTCATTTCACATTCTTCACCCTTTTCTGTTTTTACTGCATAAAACTATAAAGGTCTCACCTTTTTCATTTTCTAATCATTAGTTTCTCTCAAATGGCTCGCCAAGCACCATTTTCTTCTACCTCTGTGCACCCGTGGACATTATTTAGCAAACTCGCAGAAGAAAAGTATACCCAGAACATATCAAAGAGGTCATTTTGCATGGAAAAAGGTTTCCTTTTCCAAGATGCCTCCTTTATGGGCTACTTTGTAGCGATCTCTTCGGTCGTGGAGAAGCATGGATGGCAAATCTTCTGTCTCCACCTCGATTACATTCTCACTAAAGTAGTGAAAGAATTTTATGCTCATCTTACCTCTCTTGATAATACTTTTATATATGTGTGTGGTGTCTCGGTGATGTTCAATGAAGACACAATCAATGCGCAATATGGGTTATCTGACGGCCCTAATGAACATGCCCAATTTGTCAAGACCGTGACAAATGAAGGGCTCAACCAAGTTCTGATAGATTTATGTGTAGAGGGGATGAAGTGGACAGTTTCTCGAAATGATTGCTACACCATTGACCATGTATCACTAAAGCCTCACTGTAGAGTCTAGTTTCATTTCCTTAAAACTTTCCTCATCCCTTCTACTCACAACTCAATTATTTCAAAAGAATGCATGTTATTATTGCACTCAATTATGATGAGCATAAAGATCAATGTTGGAAGCATTATCTTTAGAGAAGTCCACCATTGCTCTCAAAAGGATGTCGGTACCTTAAATTTTCCATCACTTGTTATGACACTTTTTTAGAGGGTAAAGGTTCCTATTCAAGCGAATGAAGACATAATCCTCAATTAAGGAGCCATAACAAAGCAACTCGCCCTGAGATTTTTTGGGGAGGAAATGCTATGGCATCCGGGCTCTATATCCACAGCTTCTCCTCCTATGACTTCTGATGCTTCCCCATCAATGTCTCACAGTGACTTTGAATAGAAAATGATTGATACTCTTGAGATGTTGCAATAATAATTTCGAATGATGGAGAAACACCAACTAAGGCTAGTCATTGATCTTGGCTGAGCTCAAGAGGAAATGGCTATATTTTGGGGATATGTTAGATGAAGGGATAGGGTCATTAAGAAATCTCTTCAGAAGAACTTTACCTGACCTATGCCTACGTTCCCTATTTTTCCTAAAGAATTGTTGTTGGACTAGACAATGATGATGAAGATGGAGAAGAAGCCACTGCGGAGAAGAAGACCACAGAAAAAGAGGGAGAAGAGGAGAAAATTAAATTTGTACATATTTAATCTGATAAAGATGACGTTGATATGACTCAAACTGCTACACCTGCTGACACTACCACTACACCGAAATCCACGGCACCTATGACAGAGCAAGAACGTATAGTTCATCCATTGATTGATGATATGACGAAGTCAAATACTGATGATGAAGACGAGGTGCCAATTAACTAGCTAAAACAAAAGCGCTACAAGCGAGCTACTGGGAAATCAGTTTAAGCTGATGCTAGTGAAGTGGACAGGCAACTGCGCTACAAACGCGTTGCCAGAAAATCAACCCAACCCAATTAGAGTAACCTAATTCCTTCCAAGCTTTTGTTTTTATTTGTAATTTTTATTTTATTTTATAACATATGTTTCATGCATTCATATTTTTTTGTCATGGCATTTGGTCATGTTTAATTGTTCATGCATTGAGGACAATGCATCCTTTAGGTTTGGGGGTGTGTTGTGTTGTAAATATAGTATGCAGTAGATTTATGTTTTAATAGTCATGCATTTTGTCATTCATTTTTCCAGTACATACAAATGCTAAAGAACTGCCAGACTATGCTAACCTTATGTCAAACGATCTAAAGTAGCTCCTTTCCTAACCGTACACCACCATCTATTGCTTCACCGCTTAATAGGGATATGGTGCAACCCAATTTCTCCTCATCTGAGCAATCCATCTGCTCAAGGAATCTCTCTGCACTCTAACCCAATACTCGACAATGGTTGGTTTAGCTCCTTTAGCCTCTTGAAATTCAGGTCCATTCAAAGCACGTAGTACCTCGAGTGGTAGTCATCGAAAAGTAGGTGCAGGGTTACCACCCACAATAAGTTGAAATGCTCCTATCGTAGCTTGTGCTAGGGGCTCTACACCCGTCTTTGGTGTTTCCTGACCCAGAGAAGGAGGAAGAGGTACATTCGTATTAACTCTAATGCGTATAGGAGGCATATCGACTACACTAAACATTTAAAACAAAACAAACACCACAAATGATTGAGTAGTGGCAAGTTGATATGATTTCCCAAGACTTTGGAAGTTCAAAAAATTGCTTGAAGGATGGATCATCTTGAATAGGATCACCTGATGGTAAAGACCTTGACCCGAAGTACTAGAATGCTTTAAGGAACCAAGGTTATAAGGAACTCGACTCGCTTAAACTTGATGAATTACTCGAACCTTGGTATAATGTAGTCGCCAAACCTCGGGATGGTGAACTGGATGATAAGACATAGGGTGAATGCCATAAACTTTTCAAGAGTTTGATAAGTTCAATAAGTTCGGCTAAGAATCGAGAGAGAAACACTTCTCACAAAATAAGTTTTATATTCAAGAATGGTCTAACCTTACAAAGATCCTATTACACGGTTTAAATAGGCCCTCAGATGGCCATTCAAATTCAAAATCTAGAGGTGTTTACATTAGACATTAAGTTGTTCACACACAAAGCATTGGAATGGGTTCTTGAACTTGGAAAATTCATGCACCAACCGAATGGTCACTTCCGCCCTCTTAGGTAAGTTCATACTCTTCCTTTAATGCCTTCCGTGCATTTCTTCCATTCAAGTATGTTTGAATCATTTCATTCCTTCATCCTTAAGCTGTTCATGCATGCTTAGCTTAGAAGAAAGCTTCATGTTCATGAATGTGCAGCATTTGAACTCCTTAAATCCCCCTTGGTCGAATGTATATGCATGGCTCATGCATGTCTTTAATGTGACGTCTTAATGAGCTTGTGATGCATAGATGCAACATGCTTCTAGAATTTTCCATTTCCCCACTGTCCATGCATCTTATTTGATGGCTTTGAATCCTTCCTCAACAAATAAAATTAAAACATGTATGTATCCCTTCCCATGAACAATCATATGAACCAACTTTGAAGACTAAGTTCTTGAAGAATCCTTCTGCATAAATTTCAGCAATGAATGGTCACTTACATCAACTAGGCAACACTTAAGCACAATTTCTTCACTCAAAATTCAACCAAGAGCTTAGACACTATACTTTGAATCACACGCATATACATATATGAACAAAATGACACAAACACATACACAGAACTAAAACATATCATTTGACACAAACTGATTACCATGAGATAATTAACATATGCACACATGCTAAGATAATTATCAACTTAGCAACTAGAACACAAAACATATAATAATATGCATGATAAAATCTGTGTAATTAAGTTAAAATGCAATAAAAATTTTAATTTTCAAGTCTTTCAAAATGTTAGCCCAAAAATCATTCAAACCCTTGAGACGTTTCATTTTGTACTTGGGCCCCTCATTTTTGGGCCAATCTCGATATCTCCGAATGGTTTCGTAACATGATGTGACTTGAATCACATAACAAGTAATCCAAGGAAAATTCGTAAAAAGTAAAACATTTAAAAGATGGCAATGTGTTACCATTTCTACCCCCAAAGAAGCAGTTCATACTCGTTCAATCGTTTAAAAATTCTCGATTTTGTTTCAAAACTAAATAGTTATTCAATTTCCAAAAATTTTAAATGCAAGAATTGATAAACCTTGGCAAACCTGGTTTTCACAACACCTGTTTTTTCCAACATGTTTTTACAAACTTGGCTTTAATACCACCAAATGTGGCACCCTGAAACTTGGCCAAGACGGACCAACCTGAATCTGGAATGTCACATTAGCCATTTACATGACTTTACTTACCAACCACCAATCACACCACAAACCAACCATCACACCAATCAAAAATATGCTTTTACAAATAATTTTAAGCATACAAAGCCTAAAACATGCTTCATCTAACATAATACCACGAAACATGAACATGGGGTAAAATTGTCATTTAGCACAATACAAGTGAAAAAATCGTAAGTTATAAAATTAATCTGACAAGTGTCTCGGGCATTTTTGAAAAGTTCAACTCAAAACAACATTTAAAACACATTCAATTTCCAAACGAAGTTTAAGGACTAAAACGTAAAGTATACAAAATTTTTAGAAAGACATTTTTTAAGAAATTGAAGTTAGAGTATTAAAATTCAATATATGAAACCATTTCATGTAAAGTTTTAAAGAATTTTGTGTTTTTTAAGGCCTCCAATTTTATTGTATAAAAATCAGGACTTATTTGTAAAAGTTTCAAAATATGCCCAATTCACTCATCAGACACCTCGATATGATGCAAAAAACCATGTCACAATGTTTCTTGAAGATGTACCCTCGTCCCAATGACACGATATATGGCGTGCCAACGTCGGAGGCTCGTTGCAACATCATTAAGGGCTCGTCACGATGACAAGGTCCAGTATTGCAAAAATAATTGCAACATTTGCATAAGACACTTTAACAGTACATTACTCATACAAATTCGAGATTTCATGTCATTTTCTCTATTCGAACATGTCATATAGCATACATAAAACATATGAATCGTGCTCAAACACACAAGATCATACATTAACATGCTTTTGCTTCCAAATCAATCACATATACTAGCATACTTTCCTAAAGTCTCAACCCAATTACTCAACACACCAAATTTGCATGTAAGGCAATTTAGAGTGCATTATAGGTACATACCTTGCCACTTGGTCATTTTGCATCTGTCCAAGCCTTCAACATATCATTTAAGCCATTTTAACCAAAAATCATTAATACACATGCATGCTATTCAACAAATAGTCTAAGCATTAATCTACCATGCTTCATGCAATCATCCAAGCAATATATGTTGGAACGCCGGCACCCCTACGGAGTAGTGAAAAAAAATTAAAACATCCGGCGATCCTAACCATGGATCCATGTGTGAGGAACGAATCGGGGTGAAATAAAGGTTTCA
>CM025147.1:24971596-24994533 GCA_013467495.1 Gossypium gossypioides | reverse complement strand
CCTGTGGAGACAATAACTCGATACTTACTTATTACTTGATAACGACTGTGTACACTTGCACAAACCCCAGTGTTACACAAATACCATCTCATCATTAAACCACATGTAACCAGTTTGATCCATGATTTGGCCGAGTTGGTCTCTATGGATCAATGATTGACTAAACAAGTGTTCCTCTCCATTGAGGCATGTACTCCAATTGGCAGAGAAAAATGAGTTAATAAACCAAATTAGTAAAAGCAGGAATGCAAATCGTATCTATAATTTAAAATTTTTATTAATTATTCTATTAAACACAAAGATTAAAATCAACTTTAGTAGTGTTCCTCTCAAGTAACAGCGCCAACAACTTGACCGCCTCCGGACGCACCAACGTCCAGAGTGAGAATACTGCAACTAAAGGTATAGATTTGATGGAGTGTCCATAAGTATAAATGACAAGTTGTAATATAGTTACAATGAAGTAGGTGAGTACTCCGAGTATCGTACCTAAGGGAGGCCAACAATAAATTAACTCTAACCTAAACGTAAATAGATCTAATTAGTATTTTAAATGAATCATACTACGATAAAACATAAATAAGAGATTTGGGGGTTTTTATAATAGAGAAAATAAAAATAGTAAAATAACATGAACTTCGGGTAAATGAATTCTAACTTAATCGAATCTAAGTATGGGTGGTTAATTTGCTTCGGTGTTTATAACTAATTCCTATTTTCGGTTTCTACTCAATAAACTAGTCATTACCCTAGAAGGATCTCTCAATCTTCCACTATACTAATAAGTCGGAAAGAACTGCTTATCTCTGACCTTACAGTCCAAACCGGTTCAAGGCTAAGGTGTTCATGGATAGGCTATACCAATTTTGGGTTAATTCCTACCTAACTTTCTAGGGTGGTTAAGCCTAGGATTTAATTTCTTCCTCTCCTAAAAAATTGATCTGCTAAGAAAACCCTACATAGTAATTAGTTAATCACACCACCACTCATGAATCCCCCATAAGAGGATTAGTTCCTTATGGATCTCATAAACACGGTAAACTTGATAATAGAGATAAATATAAATAAAAAATCAAGAGAAAGGTTTAAGAGAATCCTGAATTGTATTTATTAAAGCGCAGAATCCACAATAGTTTGATCACGTTTACAACTCACGTTCTCTGGAGAACACAAATAGAAAAGAACTGAAATAAACCTAAAACCTAAAAGAAAGGAAAAGTGAAACAAGATTTATAGAGAAAATCTTGAAGTATTAAAGTTGTCCTTCAACAAGTGTTTTAAGAGCCTAATTTTAGAGCTAGGTTTGCCTTCGTCCTCAACCCTAGATCAGCTAATGTTCTTGTGTTTAATTTCCATTGTGTGAACCAAAATGCCCATAGCTTGTAAGTGTCTATATTACAAGGCTAGTGTCGAGACACCCTAGTGCCTGTGTCGTGACATCAAAGGCAGTATGCAAGGTTTAGGGGTACCTTTAGGGCTGTGTCGTGACATCCCATGGCTATGTCACGACACCAAAGGCAGTATAGTAATTCTGGCATTCTGCTTCCTAAATTGTGACATTGAGCTCCCCTTGTTGCAACACAATGACCAGCTTTAAGTTCTTGTGCCTTTGAATGGTCTTATGTACACTTACTAAAAATGTTAGCTCACCTTTTGGCCACATTCGGCCCCTAAGGTTAATAAAAGACTCAAAATACACTTTTTTATTGAATTTAAACTAAAGTATGAAAACTTAATTAAAACATAATAAACATGCTTTTACTCAAGCTGCTTAAGTATGAAAACTACTTTAATCTGCTACACTGAATTATGACAGATCATTCATTAATCTTCGAACTAAGGTCCTAAATTGCTTGAGCTCCTAAAATGACTCTGCTTTACCTCTCAGTCTCAATCTTATCAAATTAGACAAATTAATTCAGGTTATCTCTTGATCTCACTTGTTAACCTGGGACTAATGAATTGGTACCCAACAAGATTTCCTCTCGGTCTCACCTACCTAGATGTTCCCTTAAGGTCGTCAATCCTAAGTTTTTAGGTTCATTCAATTAATCAAATTAATTACAATTTAGTCCCTTAGCTAAAAATCAACTTACCCACATCTCTATTAACCAACCCCCTTTGGAGTTTAGCTATCCATGTTAAAAACTGAGTAAACAAAAATAAAAATAAGAACTTTAACAATCATGAACATAAACCCCTAAGGAAAACATAAAAGTTGGGATTTTTACTCTTTAAAACTTGCAAGAAAGATAAATGAAAGCATCTAATAGTGAAATCTAAAGCTAGGAACATAAAAGGAACAACATTTAACTGATTAAACATAAAAGAAACTGAAATGCATCAAACTTAAAGCTGAAAATGTAAATAAACCCTAAGCTAACCTAACTTAACTAATTAAAGATGTAATAAACAAAGGTACATTAATAACTAACCTAACTATTTACCATTAGCATTAAAGAGAACAAGAAAATGTGCAGGAAAAGTAAACCCTAAGTTATGAACTACCCTAAACCTAAACTAAAAGATGAAAGAAACCCTAAAACTAAGGAGCTTTCTAACCTAAAACTACAACCACCTTTTTCCTCAGCCAAGAGTGGCTTTTAATAGTTGTTTTCTGGCCCAAAAATTTTGCACAAACGTTCCTTTCAATGCTAGCTTTTGATTAGTGCTTCGGGTGGACAAACTCTACCCTATATGTCATTTTTTGTCCCAACACAATAGGGATATCGCAATACCCAGGTGAGGATATTGCGATACCCTTGTCAGAATACACAGAGGTAGTTGTCACGATGTGGTATCGTGAATCTTTTTCCTTTCGAGTCTGTCGATAGTATTGCGATACCCTAGTTCCGATATCGTGATACCACTACTTGTGTCTTGAATTCCACTCCATTTGGTCCGCCTATAAGTCCTTACAACACTCAAACACACATTGGGGTCCCCAATGGCACAATTGGCCATTTTGGATCAAAAAATGAGAAAAAAAATGGCGATTTCACTAATCTATTTGTAAAAACTAAAATCATGTAAAACTACTAAAAAGATTAAAAAAAACACTTGAAAACAAGCTCGTTAAGTGACATATGGGGCCCAATTTGACTTATTAATTTGTGGCAGATAAACCCCCACACTTAATTATTTTTTTGTCCTTAAGCAAACACACAAAACATGCAAAAAGAAAGACGAGCCTTAAATAATGAATTTATTTGACATTTGATAAATGGGCATGCTTTATGTACCAAGTTCCTTTATTGCACAACTTCTAATTGATGCATTGTAAACTCATAGGTTTGAGATTAAATTGTCTTAGTTCAAAAAGTTACAGAGCAAACAAAAGTAGAGGTAGTTTATGAAAATCAAATTTGTATACATTATTCCATCATAATAAAAAATGATGATATCATGTATCTATATACAAAAGAAATCGATTATTAATTTTCAATACGATTCCACAAGTTTTGGTTTGTAAATGAGGATGCTAAGGTCACATAGGGCTTAGTGGCTTGTAACGTTCTGAGGCTTAGGTTGGTACGGATTCAAGAAAGATAAGCTCAAATGGTTCAAGCACTATGAATAGTATATAGCACACGACATTGTTACCAATTCCCTTCAAATGTGATCGTTTGATCTCACCGCCTTATTTTTCCTTCTCTCTCATCTTCCTTATCTCTCCAATAATATGGAAGAGATGGGTGGATTTTAGCTTGTTCTTCTGCACTATGTTTTTTAGGCATTAATGTTATGCTATTTTCTTTTTCTTATTTTGAGCATATTTTTCATTCATTTGTTCTTTTCTATCACAATACTTTTGATCCTCACCATATTTTTTCCTTTTCATATTTTTTTCGGTCTTTTTATGCACAATTTTCAGTAAAAATCAATTACGAGCCAAATCAACATCTCTTCACTAGTCATTCAAGTAAAATTTGTAAGAAGCCTCCACTATGTTCTTACCTAACCCTCAATGTCCATGGCCTGACGTCCATTCGATAGTGCAATACAAAGTTTAGGGACTGTGCAGGGTTAAGTTTCGAACTCAATTTTGGCTCAATATTTCAAACATAGAAGCTTATCAAGAAAAGACAATGTAAGGCTCAAATTTGGGAACTAGGGATAATATAGCATATAGATTGGGTATTTAAGCTCTAGGCTATGCAAAAAATGCCTTAGGTTATCCCTTATAATTTCAAAAAATACAAAACTAAACATGTTTCTACTTATTTGAAGGAATAATTGTAATTTCTAAAATATCCATGTACAGACCTATCTTTGTTCTTATTGATAATTTGAATAAAACAAAGAATTTTTCAACTACCTTTATCCTTTTATACAATGTAACTAATTTACCTAAACAATTTATTAACAAAGCATAGAATTCATCAAGCATCAATTAAAATTTATACATTCAAACAACTCAATCCACAGTATCATACTGCCATTCACTAATGTCAATCAATTCATGTTCAAGCACCATACATTCGACAAAAAAAATTAAAGAAATAAAGGAATTTTTTTTCAAAATTTTGATGAAAATATGTAAAAACTAAAATAATTAAACAAAAATAAAACAAAACAAAGAAAACTAAAACTATGTATACCCCCCACACTGAAACTACATATTTTCTCCAATGTGTGTGCAAAATAAAAGATAGCAGGTTACTAGACGTCCTTAGAATGAGCGCCAAACTAGCTCGGACCATGTACCTCTTCATTGAAGCTCGAAATTGTTGTATAGCTTTCGAGATGAGTGGCTGCATAAAAAACAAACACACAAAAACACAAAAATAAACAACAAACTAGGAAATATAAAACAAAAAATAAGTTCCAAAAGTAGTATAGTTTAATAGTTTACAAGCGACACAAATAAATCAAAATGAAATTCAAGTTGCAAAAGCATGTAACTATGGCCAACCTTCTCATGGACCCTCACTTCGTCTCGCTGATCCTTTCCCTTTTCCTTTCACGATTGAATTCTTGTAAGATAGTCTGGGTTGGTCGATCGATTCCCGGATAACAGGCCCCCCGTGGATGGTTGCTTAGACAAAAACAAATCCTTGAAGTTGTCACGGTACGGTGTTGCGCTATCATCTTCCACCACCTCATAGTTTTTAGCTTCTTCCTATTTACTCCCCTCATTGTTCACTTCATCATTCTCCGTAGCTTCATCACCGGACCTCATCGACCACTAAATAGGATCTTTCCCCTAGCTCTCCATGATTGTGTCCGCAAAATTTACATTGTGTCCATCCTTCGATTAGTGTATCGGAGCTCCCTAACCATATTCTCAAGTTTCTTATCAAGGCCTCTGAATGTTGTTTCAGTGACCGCTTCCTTCGGCCAATAAGGTGGAAGGTCCATTTTTTGTTCCCTTCATTGGTTCTAGTCCTTTATTTGTTCTCGGTGAAGGTCTTAAAACTGGTGAAGCATGGAGTCGCCAATGATGCTTCGCATTGGCTTATGGGATTGCTTTATCGAGTCTATAACCACCATAGACAAGTATGATGGCGATCACCGTAGGTAAGACAGCAAATTGATTCCACCGATGGAAATGAAAAAGGTCCCAAATCTCGCGACAATTCTCAGAGGCTAAGTTGAAACCACGTTCGTAAATGAACGATCGACTTTGGACAGATTGAAAATATTTTTTAGTTTCCTCAGAAATAAATTTATCTCTATTATATCCCTAGATGGGGTAGGCACGGTTTGGGTATGGGTTCATTTAGGATCTATTGGGGGCATTATAACTCAATTCTTCCTCTGTCAATCACAACCAAGTAGTACTATAATACTAATCAACTAATCCACAATTAACAACTATAACACACAAGCAACGAAAATTAAAACTAACAACAACAAAAATCAACAAAACTGCAAAGAAAATAAAAGAAAAGGAAGTATAAATTGTATAAAATTGTTATTGACACCGTGGAACGATTCAATAGAGCGTTATTCCAAAGCAATGAGTAGCAAACCTGAAAAACAAAGACAAAGAAAACAAAGAAAAAAAAGAAAAAATTAAAAAAAAATTGAAAAGAGCTTGAAGAAAAATTTGAGAGAAAAGATTAAGAGGGGGAAGATTATGGGCAACTAGGGCTTAAAATGAATGATTTGGGGGGGTTTTGGGGTATTTTGAGGGTTAAAACCTTGAAAAACATGTGGATTGCACTACTTGAACCCCTTTTTGGAGTGACACGACTCAGATATGGCGATATCCTACAAATTTTGGATCCCCATTTTGACAACCCAACTAGTTAGCAGACTATCCCGTCTCAGCAAACAACTTTTAATTGGTTTAAATCAACAATTTCTGGGACAAATTTGTTGTCTTTCTGTCCACATGAAGTAGATACTAGCTCATTTCCATGTGTGTGTTTTTATTGGCTCCCACATTTATCAATTCACTGGTCCAATTGCAACAAATTGAGCCAACAAAAAATTAACGTGTAGTATAATAAAGTGAAATTATGTAAAACTAACACCTAATTATGTAGACTTATCACACCCCCAAACTTAATCCATTGCTCGTCTCGAGTAATGTTTCATGCAAAGTAAAAATTTAGGGCAATCTTGCACAATATTTACATAGAATCAACTTTTCACATAATCATGCATCAACAAATTTATGCTCACAAACTCTTCTTGCTAATAAATCGCTCACTTGCAAATATATTATTCCAAAATTTTATGTTAAGTACAAGAAAATGCTATAATAAATCACAATTTACACGTATTTCAAAGTCATATATAGAATTCACCATTCAACAAATTTTCCTTATCTAGTGTGACAAAACAATCCTAAGGTTTAATTAATGGCATTAATATGTTGAACTTAGTAATTTCTCTCCACTAATGTAGTAGGCATAATTATCTAAATCAATAGGTCTTTTATAAGGTTGTAATGGGGCTAGGCTCAAGCTAGGCATAAAGAGAAGTGATGTTTTGGCTAAATCATCTTAACCTTAACTTTGCCTTGGATTTTTTGGGCATAGTCTGCCTATTAATAGGTTTTAACACCCCATAACTTAATTTGAAACTCATGCTCAACAATACTTATCAACACTTGATAATATTTTTTTTCAAAACATCTCTCTGAATTCTCCCTCAAATTTGTATCACCAAGACAAGTATAGTTAAGATTGGTGCAAGATAGGGTAAAACTTAAAAAGATGACAATATGACTTATGATGTAGGTAAATAATAATAAAATAGGCCATATAGTTAAAACTAAGGTTTCAAGGGTTAAATTCTTATGGTAGTCTTGAAAGGCTCAAACGATCCAAAAAAAAAGTGTCTAAATCATGTTTAGATTCTTATGCCTCATAGGATTTCGCCTCAAGAATGTTACTAAGACAATTCTAAATACTTAAACCTTCATGGCAAAGACTATATACAGATAATGAAAAATACACGCATATCATAATTCAGCTAACCTATAAAAAAAACTTAAATAAAATCAAAGATTATACTTGCCTATGAGCTAACCTATTAACAAAAATCTGCTCTAAGCATTACATTATTTTAGCGTGCTTATGTGTGAAAATTGAACACAAAATTAAAAATCATACAAGATTGGCCCTTACCCCTCTTTAAAAAGAAGCAATTTCCTCATTACAAAATAACAAAGTTGTGAATGAAAACTGCACACTAGGTAGGGTTTCAAAAAAGAGAGGTAAGTCATCAAGACTGCTTAAGTACCAAGTCTTTCTTGAAAAATTCAATCCCTAGACATGTGCATTCACATTACGACACTACTATGCTTTTTACTAAAGAACAAAATCAATGGAAAGGCATTGGCTTAATTTATTCATAAATTGCAATTTATTCAACTTTATTGTGCATAAAATAAAATATTCCTAAAATAAATAAATGTCTTAAATGTAATACTAAGATAAAGACAATGAAATTCCCCTCTTTTATTAATTTGTATCATCCCCTTTTTCTTGCTCCTTTGCCTTCTCGTTCTAACTTGTATTCATGACCTCTTCTTGTCATGACTCGAAGATATGATCTAGGAACTCAAGAATAAAATTGTTAGAGATACTCTTTAAAATATTCCTTATCGAATCATCTCTAAATTTTGCATATTTCCAATAAGCCTATTGTTGGTTATGCATAAATTTCTACATATCTATCATAGTTGAAAATTCCAATTTATTCATAGTGCTTGAAGAAGTGGTCACCGGAATGGTCAACTCAAGATTAACACTTGGCTCAACTGGTTTGGAAACATTTGGCTCCAATCTCAGTTCAGGGCTATTCAATTCACCTAGAGATTCTATTTCTTCTATTTCATTTTTTGAGTCAGCTTCTCGTTCAGATTTGGTTGACGACTCAGTAGATTTTAGTTCATTTGACTCGATCTACTTCAACTGTTCAACATTCTCCACTAACCTTTCATGATCATTTCTTGTTATGCAACCTTGATCATAACGACCCTTTAGGTTTGATTTTGATTTGACTTGGCCTCTCAAGAAAAGTGAAGTAATAAATGATAAAAAAAAAGCACTTCCTGCCTTTTTCCTACCACAATCTTGGATTTCTTTGAAAATAATTTTCCCAAGATTGATAGACTTCTTTGCCATAATTGCATACAACAAAAGCATTCGTTCCATTGAGATGGTGGAATTGTGTGAGATAGGCATGAAGCTATATCGAACAAAGTAGAACCATACCTTAGCTATTGGTTTTAAGCCCTCCCTTCGGTAAAAATGACTATTGTATTTTCTTATTATCCATTGGGATCTTGGATTTGCAACTACATTAAGTACTTGTTGAAGAAAATCCCAATTGATATTTGTCATAATTGCAGAGTATTTCATCTTCTTCAACATCAGGTAGGTTAAAAAAATCATTAATGGATTTAGAAGTAAGGGGTACTGATCGGATGTTTAACGTCACAGAAATAATGTGCAAGCGTACACTATCGATGCATGTATAGTAGATAGATGTGAGTCTGTCGGATATCAATCCCAAAGGGATGGGTGTCTTTTGTCTATTAATGTTGGTGCAATAACTGGATATAAACGAGATAAATTGTGAGGATAGTTGTCGATGAAATAAATTTAAAAAAAATAAAATAAAATATGATGATGATATACTGGGATCCCTAACATTAATCTTCAGCAGAATACTAAGTACTCACAAGGTATAAAAGGATAGGTGATTGTTGAGGCAATAAAATTCAATGTATCTCTTACGCAACATAACTCCTTTATTTAATTCGAGACTTAAACATGCATACTAACCTCACCTTCTGATGATGGGAATACGGCACTATTAAGAACAAGTGGACTAAATTCCTCTAATCCTCACTCAACTTTTGTTGTAATGCTTGTTGGCTCAAACTGTCACTGCATTTTCTAGTGTCAGTGACTGCAATAACACTTTCGGCTTAAAAAACATTCAAACCCCAAGATTAAACAATAAAAGCAAGACTGAATAAGATAAAATTTTACCAAGATTTCATCAGTATTTCCATACATTCAGAAAATAGAGATTAATCACCAGCATTAAGAAAGAAATAATAAAGAATCGAGTAGAGAATACTATTCCTAGACAACTCAACTGAATCTCTCTATTCCCTCTTGTCCCGCACTTAGGTCTCCTCGTTAGAAGCTAGTCTGCATCTGGTTTTCAAGTTGGCTCACCCATGAGAGGCTTAAACTGCCATGGCCAGAAGCTTCAAGGTAGGATGATGAAAATGATGATGGAGAAAAAAAAACCTCAAGAAGCCCCATTTTCTTCTCCTCATCTACAGTACAGGTGTCCTTTCCCCAAAATTATTTTGTCCTTGTATGTACAGGTTGGTTATACCAGACTGGAAAACTCACATGATTTAGTTCTTATCTGGACAGCTGTCAAGTGTGGCAACAATTCTGCACGGAATCTGTAATTAACTCATGCAGCGACATTAATGCAATAAGATAGCAAATTAAGGATAAAATAGGCTAGGATTCACTAAGTTATAAAATGTAATTTACTGAACTAAAAATGCTAAATGTATGCTAAGGATAACTAAATGGGAACAATTTAACCAATAAGTAAGGGGAAAACCTATGTTCTTTCTAGTGCTATCACACCTCCAAACTTGAGTTTTTACTTGTCCTCAAGTAAAACAGAAACTAGAAAGGCTACAAAAAAATTTCTAAGGCAAATGATCATTCTAGCAACTTGAATCCTCTAAGTGCCCAATGGATGAATCACATTAAGATGAAAGAATATTACATCGACAATTCATAAGCATGAATGAATAAGGTTGCAACTTCATCAATGCTAGCATCATGCCTCAAACCCTAAGTTCTATCTAGCAATACAACATTTATTGTACACTACTAAGTATTTATATATTAAATATATAAATACATTTTACAACCTTCTGTCAACTTTATCCAACTCATTCATTGATAATTTCCATGATTCGAGAATTAAGCATCGAATGTAACAAAAAATTTTAAACAATTTTCATTAACTATAATTAAACCTTGCATGCTTCATTTCTGATTTTTTTTTTTTAAATATGGGTGCATTTCCAAGCCCCATGTGCATTCCCCCAAAATTAAAATTTGCATTGTCCCCAATAGACTAACATGAAAATGTAATGACAATAAGAAAATGTAATGGCAATGTATACTTATCAAAATAAAACCTACAACTATATGCAATGTATGAATACTATAACTAAAGCTTAAAATAAACTATCTCAGTTATCCGTAATCGTCGATATGGTTGCATAATGTTTCTTTCTCCTCTTTTTTTCATTTTTTATCCTTGAATTGCTTCTTTTTCCTTTCTTTGGGCTTTGTGCAGTTTTTGGATTGCTCCTCAATTCCCGGCTGTACCCCGACATCATCGGCTGCTATTTGTGCAGGAGAGACCAGTTGGAGTGGTCTAGTTTAAACCACTATTGCCCATGAATTGCAATGCTCCTCACTGGTTACCTTAGAAACTTCTACCAGTCTCGCTCCAATTTGCTCCAAATTATCAATATTTGTACCCATAGAGTCGGGTGCAGAGACAGTCTTCTGAACAGAATCTTCTTCTTCATTTTCTTTCTCATTTTTAGCTACTTGTCCTTCTTCAGCAACAACTTACTCTTCTGCAGTAGTAAATTTCTTCTCAACAACAGTGTCCTATTGATCAACAAAACTACCATCCTCGAACAAGTTATCAATCTTTCATAGGCATTCTTCAATATCCCTAGATTCCTCTTCTTTCTCATTATCAAAGACCTGCACAATAGGTGGGATGCCACCGATCTGCCTCGATCTTCGAAGTCGTCATCTGAGAAAAAGATGTCATAATTGTAAATGATTGGCGGAAACACGATGAATTCCAGTAGTGGGGATGGGATCAGTTGGCCTAATATGGCTACAATAGAAATTTTCAAGGCTTTGGTATAAGCATAGAACAAATTCTGGGATTTCTCCATATCTTCTACTCTAACTACAAACCTAATCTGCCTCTTCTTGATGGAATTTACCATTTTTTCGACATCCTTCAGTTTGCACCATAATGATGTCTCTGCATGCAGGTTTGTTCCTTTTCTGTCGATTTTGGCTTTGCCCTTGCTTATCTTGCTAGTCTCTACCTCCTTCTATATCGGCGTCTCCTTGCCTCGAGTCATTCTTTCTACAGAGGCTTCATTGATTGGGCCTTTATTTTCCAAGACTTCCTTAGCAGCACGGGGCACGATTCCTCTTTGTTGGCATAATAACATCACTAGTGATGGGAAAACCAAGATCCTAGTCTGCCTTGCGGTGTAGTCAGCTATTTCTTGGTGAAGTATTGCACCTACATCAATTTTTCTGCCCTTGACAATAGAATGTATCAGACACATTCTGTCTAGGGTGACTGTGGTGCCATAAGTGGAGGGCTTTAGTCTACAATTGACAAAATGGAACCAAATTTTGCCTTGCAGCATTAGGAAGCGATGGTGCATCGTATAGTTCTTTTGATGGGAGCCCGTCTACACTATTCCCTCGACACACAAGTCTCTTACCAATAGGTCTCGTTTTTCATCTGTGATGTCATCGATGAACTCTGAGTGTTCGTCGACATCAGTTTCCCACTTTAACTTCAAGATGGTCTTGTTGACTTTTTTTCTTAAGTCTTATTGTGGCAAAAGAGAAATGCCCTGCTCGGGTTGAAAGTTTCGCTTCAATATGTTGTCATGAAATTGTTTCTTTGCCGCTTTACTCAAAAAGGTTACTAGCTCCTTTGTCTGTACTGGCCTAGGGGATTCCGATTCACGGACTGTTGTAGCAAAGAACGCATGTTCCCTAGTAGATTTGGTGGCTTTCTTGACTGAGCCTCTTGTTTTGGCCATCTTTTGTTAAGGGGGAACGATTTAAAGGTAAAAATATATGATTTTTAGAAGAGAAAAGAAATAAAAATGGTTGCTTGACAGCGTTACAGTCGATACAGTGGGGGAGAATTTACAGTGGGTGAAAGAGGAAGATGTAGAGACATGTTGTTTTGTGGAGATATATAAGGCTGGTGGGAAGAGTTGAGTCCAATAGAAATTGTGTCTACTTAGAAGGATCAAACGGCTAAGTGAGTTTTGATCCAACAATGGAATCTAATTTCTCTCAATTCTAATGAGTTATAAATGGTAGGGTAGACTTATGGAATACGCTGACAGTAAGATTGTAATGATTCGACAATGGTACCTATTATTCTGCAAAAAAAAAAAAGGGAAACAAAACTTAAACAAAACATAAATAAAACAAACTAAAATTAAGAAGTACTAATTAAAAATTAAAACTTTTCGACCAATTTAATGGTCTCTGCCTCGTTTGATCATTGTTGCCAAAATAGTGTTTCAGCCTTTGTCCATTTACTTTGAATTTGTGTCCATCATGTAAATCTCGAATTTTGACTACATAATGAGGAAATATGTCGACAATTTCAAAAGGTCCAGACCAACGTGAACGCAATTTACCTTGGTGCAATTTTAGTCAAGAATTGAATAATAAAACATGTTGACCCGTAATAAATTGTTGCTGCAAAATAATCTTGTCGTGCCATCGTTTGGTCTTTTCCTTGTAAATTGGAACATTTTCATAAGCATTTCTCCTAATCTTCTCTAGTTCAATGATATCCAACAATCTTTTCTTTCTAGTCGCTTCATAGTCCATGTTCACTTACTTAATTGCCCACATTGCTTTGTGTTCTAGTTCGACTGGCAAGTGACATGCGTTCCCAAAAACCAATGGATACGGCGACATCCCTACTGGAGTTTTGTATGATTTTTGCAATGCCCATGCAGCGTCATCCAATTGAAAAGACCAATCT
The DNA here is from genome assembly GCA_013467495.1 of Gossypium gossypioides. Classification (NCBI taxonomy): domain Eukaryota; kingdom Viridiplantae; phylum Streptophyta; class Magnoliopsida; order Malvales; family Malvaceae; genus Gossypium; species Gossypium gossypioides. The sequence continues at coordinate 24,981,237 of CM025147.1, read as the reverse complement.
TTCCGCAAAGGGTTTACAACATTCTCAAGAATATTCTTAATTTGTTGATTCAAAACTTTGGCTTATCCATTTGTTTGCGGATGATACGTAGTAGCCATTCTATGCTTAACTCCATATCTCTTTAGCGCGGTTGCCACTTAGTTGCAATGAAAGTGTGTACCCTGATCACTAATCAATTCCTTTGGTGTGCCAAACCAGGTGAGTATATGCTTGTGAAAAAATTTTAGCACTGCTTTTACATCATCCTTTGGGACTGCAATAGCTTCAACCCACTTTGAGACTGCAATAGCTTCAACCCACTTTGAGACGTAGTCAACAGCTACTAAAATATAAAGATTTCCAAATGAACTCAGAAATGGTCCCATAAAATCCATACCTTGAACATCGAATAATTCAACCTCCATAATTGGCTGCTGCAACATTTTATTGCGTTGGGATATAAAACCGGTGCACTAACACCTATCATATTGATTCACAAAATTGTGGGCGTCTTTGAATAATTTCAACCAGTAGAATCCTGATTGGAGAACTTTAGTAGCAATTCTCATACGACCAAAATGACCTCCATAAGGAGCATCATGACAATGCTTTAGAATTGAAAGCATATCTTCTTCTGGAACACAACGTCGAATGATGTTGTCATTGCATACCTTGAATAAATACAGTTCGTTCCAATGATACTTCACTACGTCACAAAAAAATCTTTCTTTCTTATGGCCTGTGACACCCAATGGGAGTTTTCTACGCACTAGATAATTAACAAAATCTGCATACCAAGGAGTTCATCTACAACAAATAACTACTCATCTGGGAATGCGTCGACAATTTGAAGTATATTTCCGTCTTTGCTGCCAACTTCCAATCGAGACAGATGGTCTGCAACTTGATTCTCTGAACCCTTACGGTCTTTTATCTCGATGTCAAATTCTTGCAACAGTAATATCCAGCGTATCAGTCTTTGTTTGGAATCCTTTTTCGCAAAGAGATATCTCAACACCGAGTGATCAGTGAATACCGTAACCTTTGGGCCAACAAGATAGGAACAAAACTTGTCGAAAGTAAAGACTACAGCCAGCAATTCTTTCTTTATGGTGGTATAATTGAGTTGAGCCTCTGTGAGAGTTTTGCTAGCATAACAAATGGCGTGAAATATTTTTCCCTTTTGTTTTCTTAGAACCGCACCCACAGCAAAGTCACTTGCATCGGACATAACTTCAAAAGGTTAAGACCAATTCGGTGCAACGACAATGGGTGCATTCACTAGCTTTTTTTAACTGAATAAAGGCATCCAAACATGCATCGTCAAAGAAGAATTTTCTATTCTGTTCTAACAATGAGCATAAGGGCTTTGCAATTTTTGAAAAATCTCTAATAAACCTTTAGTAAAACCCTACTTGTCCAAGAAAACTGTGAATACCTTTCACGTTTGTTGGGGGAGGTAATTTCTCAATGATTTCCACCTTAGCTTTGTCAACTTAAATGCCTTGACTAGATATGCGGTGTCCTAACACAATACCTTCAGTTGCCATGAAATGACATTTTTCCCAATTCAGAACCAGATGTGTGTCCTCATATCACTTCAGTACTTTATCCAAATTGTGAGTGCAATGATCAAAATCCTTCCCATAGACTAGAAAATCATCCATAAACACCTCTAAAGAGTCTTCGATCATATCTGAGAATATTGTCATCATGCACCTTTCAAATATGGCTAGTGCGTTGAAAAAATCGAAAGGCATACGGCGAAAAGTGGAAGTACCAAAGAGTAGGTGAAAGTTGTTTTCTCCTGATCCTCCGGTGCAATAGCAATTTGATTGTACCCAGAATAGTTGTCTAAAAACCAAAAATAGGCATTTCCAGCAAGCCGATCCAGCATTTGATCGATGAAAGGAAATGGGAAGTGATCTTTCCTTGTGGCCGCATTCAATTTGCGATAATCCATGCAAACTCACCATCCCATGAGAATGCATATAGAAATTAATTCGTCCTTATCATTGCGAAGCACAGGGATGCCACTCTTTTTAGGCTCGCATTGCACTAGACTTACCCAATTGCTATCAGAAATCAGGTAAATAATTCTAGCATCAATCCATTTTATGATTTTCTTCTTGACAACTTCCTTCATCTTCTCTTTTAATCTTCTTTGCTGCTCAATTCATTGCTTGCATTCATCTTCTAACTTGATCTTTTGCATGCAAAAACAAGGACTAATACCTTGAATATTGGTAATACTCCAAGCAATAACTCTTTTATGTTGCTTGAGAATATTGACCAATTTCTCTTCTTGAGTTACATCTAGTGTTGAAAAGACAATAACTGGGAAAGTACATATTTAAGATGAGGAGGTAGTGGTTTCAATTCTAGAGTACGAGCTTCTTCAATAGATGGTTTGAAAATTGGGGTTGTTTTGTTGGCTAGGTCTAATGATTCAAGCTACCATCCATGTTTGAGTTCAAGATTATTAGCTTCAACCATGCTATCACAATCGTCTAAGAATTCGACATTAGATGTCACTGCAAACTCTTCAGAAAGTATTGTGCTTTGGTCATTGTATTTTTCCTCAATTAGATCATCTAACACATCAATAGTATGGCATTCTTCTTTGTCCTTACATTGAATAGATTCAAAAACACTGAAGGTTACTTGCTTATCATTAAGCTGTATGGTTAGTTCACCTTTATAGACATCAATCAGAGTTTGGCCAGTGGCTAAAAATGATCGTCCCAAGATTATAGGAACCTCATTTTCTACCTCGTAGTCAAGTATGATAAAATCAGTCAGAAAAATAAATTTATTGACACGAACTAAGACGTCTTTTATTTGCCCTTCAGGTTGAGCCAAGGATCGATCGGCTAGTTGTAATGTCACTGCAGTAGATTTCATGTGACCAATTCCAAACTTTTTGAAAGTATATAGTGGCATTAGGTTAATGCTAGCTCCCAAGTCGCATAAAGCCTTACCCAAATAATGATTACCAATTGAACATAGGATGGTAAAGCTCTTAGGATCTTTCAATTTAGGGGGTAACTTGTTGGTTAAAATAGCACTATAACCTTCTGTGAGTGCAATAGTTTCAATATCAATAAGCTTATTCTTCTTCGACAAGAGGTCTTTCATAAATTTCTCATAACTCGAAATTTATACTAGAGTGTCCACTAAAAGAATGTTGATCTGCAGTTGCTTCAGTGTGTCCAGGAACTGCTGATACTACTTGTCATGCTCATTCTCCCTGAACCTTTGTGGGAAGGGTAAAGGTAGAGATATATCTATTTGCGGTAATATCTTTGATTGCGTCGATAGTTTTGAAGGTCTAACATTAGGCATATGAGTGACAATTTGTGGAACTTCTTTGTCTGATGCATCAAAAAATTCTTCGGATTCAGCCTTCTCTCCAGTGATCACTCCATCCGTATCATGGAGTGCTATAGTAGAATCTAGAAATGGTTCACTAGTTTGTTTACCACTCCTAAAAGTGATAGTATTACAATGTTCTTTCCCCCTCGGACTAGGATTTTCTGTGTCACTAGGTAATGAACCTGGTGGACGAGTATTCAGATTTGAAGCAAGTTGTCCTAACTGTGCCTTCAATGCTCGAATGGATGATGAATTCCCTTGTACGATAGTTTTCGTACAAGTAATATGCTCCCGCATTATCGCCTCAAGAGTTGTTACTGTCGATGTCCTTGAACATGTTGATTTGGTATTGAAGCGTGTTGTAGCTGTATCAGATTTTGGTCTAGATGTGTATGTCCTTGTTGTGGATGTATCTAAGTGTGTTGATTGTAGTTCTGCTGCTGTTGATTGTAGTTCCCTTGTCTAGGATTATAATTTCCCTAAGTAGATGCATTCTCATATCTGAATGTCGCAACATTTTGTCTAGCATTTTGAGTTTCCCAAAACGGTTGGTTACGTGCAGAGTTGTTGTAAGGATTACTATAAGAATTGTTGCGGATGTTACTAATATAACAAGCATTCTTTGCATGTTATGGATAATCTTCATAGTTACGGTTGTCACTACAAATCTCAGAAGAAAAAGTAGGAACGTCAACTTGCTGAGTGACTTGTATAGGTGCAACTCCACTAGTCCCTTGCATATTTTAAATCATGTTTGTGAGAGAATAAACTTGAACTCTTAGTGCAGTTATTACATCCAATTCAATAACTCCTAGAGTAGTGTTTACTTGTGCAGCTCTAGAGATAAGGTATTGATAATCATTTTTAGCAATTCTCTCAAGAATTCTCACAACATCATTATAAGTACAATCCAGCAGAGGTTCATTGGCTGATGTGTCAACAAGATTTCGTGTATGTGAATTCAGCCCATTATAAAAAATCTCAATTTGCATTTCTGGTTGAATGTCGTGCATGGGACAATGTCAAAAAAAATATTTATAATATTCTCGTGTGGTGAGTATCGATACCTACAGACATCTTTGAGAAATTTTGCTACTTGACCATTATGCATGACTCTGGCTGTTAGTGTGATTAATTAATGAAATATTTTCTTGTAATAATGATAATTAATCCTTAATCGACTTAACAAAAGACATTCGACTTATGGAATCTAGCTCTCTGTTTTATTTAAATGAGACAAGATAGTGGTGTGGCATCTTGTATTCGGGCCTGGCGACTAGGTCTAGTATAGGGTGTTACAAATTTAATATGTCGGAAGTGTCCACTAAGAATTCAGGGCTGTGACTTTCCTGTCAATCTGATGTTGTTACCCTTTCATGAATTTGATATCATTTTAGGAATTGATTGGTTGACGTTACATGATGTTGTAGTAAACTGTAGACTAAAATGGATTGATCTAAGATGTCAGACTAGTGAAACAATTACAATTAAGTCAGATAAATCAAACAGTGTTACTAGAGTTATTTCAGCTATTTTGGCTAGAAATTAATTTATAAAGGTTGTGAGGAATTTTTGGCTTACATACATGATACTCGAGATTCGGAGTCAATGCTTGATCAAGTACTGATTGTGAATGAGTTTACAGATGTATTCCCTGAAGAGTTACCGGGATTGCCACTGGAACGTGAAGTTGAATTTGTAAATGATCTGATATCTGGGATTGCTCTGATATCGATCACACTGTATCAAATGGCACCAGTTGAGCTGAAAGAACTTAAAGCACAGTTGCAAGAATTGTTAGACAGAGGTTTTATTCGATCGAGTGTATCTCCCTAGGGTGCATCTTTGTTATTTGTGAAAAAGAAAGACGGATCGTTAATATTGTGTATTGTTTACAGCCAGTTGAATAAAGTTACGATAAAGAATAAATATCATTTGCCTTGTATCAACGATTTGTTTGATCAGTTGAAAGGTACAACGGTGTTCTCAAAAATAGATCTCAGATCGAGATATTACCAGTTGCGGGTTAAGGATGCCGATGTGCCGAAAACTACTTTTCAAACTTGTTATGGTCACTATGAATTTCAGGCAATGCCATTCGGATTAACCAATACCACTGCTGCTTTTATGGATCTAATGAATCGGGTTTTTTAGCCTCATTTGGATAGATTCGTAGTTGTGTTTATTGGTGATGTATTGATCTATTCAAAAATAGAATCCGAGCATGTTCAACATTTAAGAATTGTATTACAGATTTTTCGCGAGAAACAATTGTATGCGAAATTCAGTAAATGTGAGTTCTGGCTCAGAAAGGTTGGATTTCTTGGTCAAGTAATTTAAGCGGATGGAATTTGTATTGATTCGAGCAAAATTTCTGATATTGTCAACTGGAAAGCTCCAAAGAATGTTTTTGAGATTTGTAGTTTTCTGAGCTTAACTGGTTATTATCATCAATTTGTTAAGAAATTTTTGATGATTGCTTTACCGATGACCAAGCTATTACAAAAAAATGTTGAATTTATTTTGTCAGATAAATGCCAGCAAAGTTTTGATCAGCTAGAAAATATGTTGACGAAAGCTCCTATACTGACTCAGCCTAAATCTGGAAAAGAGTTTGTTGTTTATAGTGATGCGTCGCTCAGTGGATTAGGTTGTGTATTGATGCAAGCTGGAAAGTTAATAGCATACGCTTCTAGACAGTTAAAGCCACATGAGAGGAATTACCCGACTCATGATTTAGAATTGGTTGCGATTGTTTTTGCATTGAAGATTTGGCGACATTATTTGTGTGGTGAAAGATGTCATGTTTATACCGATTATAAAAGTTTGAAATATTTGATGACTCAAAAAGAATTGAACCTGAGGTAGAGACGATGGCTCGAACTATTGAAAGATTATGATCTTGTTATTAACTATCATCTAGGAGAGGCTAATGTGGTTGCAAACACATTAAGTTGAAAATCATTTGTTCACCTTGAGAGTGTTAAATTCTCATTTGACTTTGAATGTTCTCTAAGCCTTTTTGTTTTACCAACCATGCCTTGTGATATGGCACGGTGTGACGTGGTAAACTTCCGAATGGTCCAGAATGTCGAGCTCTTCCTCACGGATGCCATGATTTTCCATTGACAACTTGTTCATCGCGATGCGTACTTTGCCTCGTATTTCTCCGCTTGGGAGCATGTAACGGTGAAGTTCACTCCAAGCTGTATATTGTACCGCTTGATTGCGATCACAAAAGCATCTTTGGACTCAAACTCCATCCCAACTTCTAAATGGCCGTAATCTAGAAACGAAGTTACATGCCCTGGTCTTCTATGAAGAAGGTCTAGGAATTCTAAACCATCCTCAAAAGGAAGACCAAGGGTACGCATGTGAGGTGGGGGTTCGTACATAGTGAAACCAGGTTCATCCCATCAGGCAATGTCTGAAGCCTAGCCGTCAGATCCACCATCCTCCGATTCAGTGGGAATGGGATCTAGTTTTGATATCACTGTAACTTCTGCAGCATCCAGCCTGGGCTCCTCCATTAAGTCATTATCTATTGTGCAATCCCCTTAAGGTTGTTTGGATATGCCTTGTGAATCCGATGTCAGCCCCAAAATCACTTCTGTTTGACCCACCCTAGTAACTTGATGACATACATGCCTGAGTGTTACCGGTGTTGCGCATCGGTGCTCCAAAGTTAAAATCGAAGGAATTGAGGAATGTCGTGCAGGTGTATCGTATGCCCGATGACCGAATACACCCGATTGTCCCCCTAAATTAGCATCGAATGGCAAAATCGATGAATGCCTTGCCATTGATGATGATTCTGACGGGTCTTGGTATGAGCTCTGTAGCAATGTTGTGAATCCACCACACAAACGTGTGGTGGGACTTTCAGCTTCTTGACCTGAAGTGGAACTTGGTTGACACCGTGCGATCGAACTCAAATCACCTTCATCCTCTTCGATGAAGTCAACATACAACTCCGGTACAGTATGCCCACTGGAGCAATGGGATTCGATCACCTGCTCCAGATCGTTATCCCTCCTAATCTCATAGATGATACATCTAACGAAGTCATATGATGAGAGATATCTACATTTGAAGCTCAAAATTCTTCTCTAAATCCCTACTTTACGCCTAACAATTATTCGAAGCTCTTTCAATATTAAGCTTCGGTTGAATGCCAAATCTTCGGATTGCACTGATACAAAATGGGGCCAATCTCAGTCTCACAAATTTGACCGTTGTAATGGATAACTGCTTTGACTCGTCTTCTCATTTTGACAAAAATACCTTTTTCCACATGTTTAAAATCAAGGACATAGTAAAAAAAACACAGTTCTCATCATTCAAAACCCTAAACCTACATGTAATTTTATGATTTGCCTTTGCTTCAACAACAATGTAGGAATGAAATCCAAGCTTGCACGACAACACTTACTACTTGTAATGGAAACCTTCAACAACCTACTTCAAAAGTTGTATGGAAAACCAAATGCTAGTATTATGCTTAAAGAATTTTTAGGGGTAAAACAAGCTACCCTAAAGGTGCATCTTTTAGGAATCTTAAATTTTATCCCAATAATTCGGAGCTATAGAAAACCCTAGAGATTAAAACAACCCCTTTAAGAGGCGTTTTAAACTGACATGTCAGAGATGCTCTGAAAATGCCCTTACCAGGAAGCGTTTTCAAGTTAGAAATGCAAGAGGAAACGTTTTCACTGCCATGCCAGATGAAAACACCTCCTGCACGGAGCTTTTTGCCTCTATGGTTTTTAACCCATCCGAGACCTGCAACCTGGGATTCCTGGGATAAAAAATAATTTCCTATTTTACCCTTCCTCATTCCCTATATCAATGCACTAAACCTAAACCTCCTTACCTCACCTACATCTCTAATTTTTTTTCTTTCTCTTGCATTTTGAAATTTTCAATTTGAAGATTTATTTCCCTCACTTTGAGAGAGACATAGTTTTAGTTGTAAGTTATCTTTAAGTTCACAGTGATGTCATGTAGCCCGGTGACCTACAAATTTCACCTGTTGTGTGAGTGTCGAGCCATCATTTAAGAAGTCAGGATTGCATTGCAACTCGAGTTCCAAGTTGATGGTGATAATACCATCTTGGGTTAAAGTGTAACCAAGGTTTCAAGTTTACAAAGGATATGCTGCCAAAGGACGGAGCATAACTTTGGCCCTAATTGGCGGTGGTTATGCAGGCACGACAACAATTTTTTTTCATCACCAAATGAGGAAGCTGTACAACATAGAAACAGAAGTACGATGAAAAAAAAGGCAGTGGCGTTTTAGTATAAAAAAATAAGCGTTTTATCCATTTTCAATGAATTACTTGAATATACTAAAATGTCACTTTGTTTTTCTTCCTCGTACTTTTGTTTATGTGTGTATAGCATCCTCCTTTGATTATGAGAAACTCACTGCCGTGCCTGCATAACCACTGCCAATTGGGGCCTCATTTATGCTCCATCCCTTAATATCATAAACTTTGTAAAATTGAAGCCCTAGTTACACTTCAATTGAAGTTCGTATAACCATTGTCAACTAGGACTTTAAGTTGCAACGAAATCTAGCTTTTCAGTTGATAGCTCCATGCTCACAAGCCAGATGAAATTCGTAAGTCACCCAGCTCCACGGCACCACCGTAAATTCAAACATACCTTAAAACTATAATAATATTTATCTCGAACACAGGAAAAGATAAATATACAAACTTCTAATTTCAAACAACAAGAAAAAAGAAAGAACAATTTACGAAAGTGAAAACGCTCCACGCAAGATGCACTTCTAGGAAAAAGAAGAAAGCGCATCCTACATAATGCGTTTTCTTTGGAAAATCAATGAAAACACCCTGTAGGACATGTTTTCTTTTCTCTCTCCAAAAGCAATGTAGATCGGTAAATTTTCTAGAAAACATAGTTTTTCAAATGATTTTCTTCAGTATATACTTGTAATTCTACCAATTTTAAAATTTTAAAATATTTTTATTTTAAATTTTTTGATAATTTTTCAATTTTTGATAATGTTTGATTTTTTAAACACTGTTAATTTTAAACACTGTTAATTTCAGGGGCCAAAAAGTTTAATGGAACAAAATTTTAAATATTAAATTAGAACCAAACAAATTTATGTACCAATATAAAAAATTATAATTTAAAGGCTATATTGTAAATAAAACCAAATAATTAATCAACGAACAACGGCCATTAGATTTAAGCTTAGAGAAGGTAACATTAAATTCAATTTGTTGCTCTAAAGTTTGTGATTTTTTTTGTCAAAA
>CM025147.1:24959637-24971496 GCA_013467495.1 Gossypium gossypioides | reverse complement strand
AAATTTTTACGAAATTTTTTCGTGAAATTGTAGACCATAAAAATATAATGATAATCATATTTTCTCTCGCCAGATTTGTGGTCCCCAAACCACTGTTTCGACTAGGCCCAGAATCCGGCTGTTACAGATCAACTATTTGGGAAAGGAAGAACGTGACACAAGCCCTAGGCCTAACAACCCTTGGAAGTCCTCAAGGTGGGAATTAACCCAAAATTAGTATTACCCATTCGTGAACACCTTTACCCCAAGCCAGTCTGGACTGTGAGGTAAGAAGATAAATAGTTCTTATTGACTCGCTATGTTAGTGGAAAATTAGAAGATCCAGCTAGGGTAACGACTAGTTGATTGACGAAGAACTTGAGATGACAGTTGGTTGAGATTGCTAACTTAAATTTGATTCACTTTGTTTCACTCTATCTCTTACAATTTTAATTATTTTATTAATTTAAAAACCCTAAAACAATATTTCTTATTTTACTCTCGTACTATAACTAACTTAAAGTATTAATTAGGTCTTTAATTGTTTAGGTTAATATTGATTTAGTATTCTCCTCCCTTGAGTATGATCCTGAGAGTATTCACCTACTTCGTTGTAAAATCTATATTACAACTCTACCCGTAAACTTGCAGAAACTGCCTTATAACTTTCTATTTTCTAGCAGTTTCACACACTGGACGTTAGCATGTCCGGAGGCGGTCAAGTTGTTGGTGCCATTGTCGAGGAGGCAACATCACTAGATTGATTATAATTTTTGCATTTTAAAGAATAATTCAGAAATTTGTAGGTTATAGTTACGACTTTCAATTTATTTTATTAATTAACACTTTTAACACTTGTTTATTTTTGGCACAAAACAATCGGTCAACACAAAGTCGTGGATGATTTCTATTATATGTGGTCCGACGAAGACTTCGATTATGATAAAGATATTTATAAAGATTGGGAGATTCAAAAGAATCAACGATTACTCATGCTCAAATTATGTCAAAACTGAGGGGAAACCCCAGTTCATTCCCAATATGATAACAACCACAATAATATGCCATTAGAAAGGTACCAGGAGGTGCCAAGTTTGAAATTATTCAGAGAGGAGAATGTCATCATAGGTGCTTGTGAAGATGGAGAGTCTTTAAATTATTAACCCTTCTAGCTGACAAAAAAATATTTAGACAACTTAAATGGAACTTTAGAAAGAAGAGATATGGAGTTAACAGAGGAAATGGGCAATGAATTAAAGAATCAAATAGATCAGGGAAACATTGTCCCAGAAATCTTGAGTGATACTAAGAAATTTGAACCACAAGAACAATATAATAAAGACCCACCAACAAAGATGATGATAGTTAAGATTGAGTTAATATAAAAATGTCTATCGATTCAAAAGTTGATAGGAGAAATAGACGAGAAACTAGTGATTTCGAAAGATGAGCCTAAATTGACCATTCTTTTCGCATCCCTAGTCCTAAACTAAGCACCCTAGAAGTCTATAGATCCGGGAATTTTCCAGCTACTGAAAGGAGTGTGAATATATATATTAATAGAACTTAAGATTATATAGCAAGTTACTGTCAGATTGAACAGTCGGTGTGTATAAACCTTGGGTTACAGCCATTACGGAACGTTTGATTCCTCCAAAAACCAAGAAGGAGAAGTATCTACAAACCAATAAATGAACTAAAAACAACGAGAGACGGAACTTCAATATCACAATACCCTACTTTTCCTCAATTCCTCTACCAAGCGCATCATAAGTTCTCTTAAAAAGTCATACCTGATGGTGAAAAAGATAAAGACCTCATAAGCAATAGTTGTGAGATGTAATTTTCAAAATTCTTTCAAACCACAATTGTTAAATATCGAGTAAAATGTCTGTGTAGGCATATGGTTTCACCAATCACCAATAATTATGACCTGCTAAAATAGTTTTCTGTTGTTAAAGCACGATAGAAAGGTAAATTTAGGGAAAGAGACAACCGCGGATGAGTAGAATGGCATGATGGGTATTAGACTTACACATATAAATATAAATTATGAGGAGCCCATCGGTGCATATTGATCGAGCTGATGGATGAGTCCGACTGAAAAACCTAATTATTTATACTAATTGATCATTACTAACTTTACTGACTACATATTCTACTAACAAAATTGTTAACATGTTATAGGTAGGTCAAAAATGGGTCTAACAGATATTTGAAGCATGCCAAAGGACCAGAAATGTGGGAACAAGGTCAACATCGTGACACAGGCAACTCTGTGGCGCAACATCAAAGGCAGTAATGAAGAAATTCACAAATTGACCCAATGTCGTGACATCACTTACCTGGGTCGCGACATAGAAGATGGTTTTCCCAAAATTTTAAAACTATAGGGTGTGTCACGACATCGAACCCTGACGTCACAACATAGATAGTCTGCCAGGGATGTCGCGACAAGGAACCCTTATGTAGCGACATCGCTACAATTTTTTGCAGGATTGACCCGACCCGATTGCGCAACCCAGTGGCATAACCATTATTTTACCCAAATTTTAACCCTAAAACACCCTTTTTAGACATAAACCTATCCCTCTAACTTAATCTAACTCCATTCTAAACATTTACTCCTCTAAAAACCTCTCAAAAACCCTTAACCTCAAAATCCCCTCTTCTCCTTAAACCTTAAGTTCCTAACCTCTCATTCCAAATTCTAAGAATATACATTGGAAGAAATTGTCAACAACAACACAAAGAGGGAAGTGCACACAAGTCCAACAAAAGTTGAGGTTCAAGTATTCTTAATCTTGTACTGTTTACTGATTACTGTTTATATCTTTGATCGAAATATTATAATATGCCTCCTAGAAAGAATAAGAGAACTCTTGTCCTAGAAACTACACGTGCTTCTGACCCCATTCGATTCCATAATATCAATAAGGAAAAATACTTTTTGGAGTCACAAGGGAGACCTTTAATCCAAGAACAAGGGTTAGAACCCTCAATGACCCACTATAAAGAAATTTAGACTTTTTAGAACCCTTAATGACCCACTACAAAAAAATTTGGACTTTGGTCTGTTATCATCAATGGGAGCAATTTTGTGTTACTCTCACAAATAATGCAAATATATCTTTGGTTTAGGAATTCTATGCATCCCTTAAGGACCAAATGATTAAGTAGGCTATAATGCTGTAATAATTGATATTGAAGTTAGAGGGGAAGACATTCCAATTTCCCCTAATAATATTTGTGATTTTTATAACGTCCTATTTTATGAAAAAGGTTTTATTGATAATATAAATTTTGATAGATTTTGAAACATTGACATAGAAGATGTTATAAAATATTTAACACAGGGCTGGGTTAGTTGGAACTATAGGCTAGACACTGAGCTTCCCACAAATTTTAATCAAGCCATTATATTTCCTATTGCTAAATTATGGATGCAATCCGTTGCCACTAGAATTGCACCCGCATTAAATGTTTCTAATGTTAATGTGTTCCAAGTTGTCTTGTCATATGGTATCCTACAATGAAAAAAATTGTGTAGGGCACTGGATCTTTCGAGAGACAATACGGTGTGTGAAAAGCCAAAAATTTGGACTCTTCTTCCTCCATCTCGTAACAGCTCTATGTCGTCAGGCTGAGGTGCTAATAAGTGAAAGCGAGCAATTTATGAAACCAACGAGAAGTATCATCAGAGATACCTTAGATACCCAATATGTTGAGCTTCAGTAGAAGTAAATAACTTAATGGAATCAAAGGAGGAAGAAGAAAATGGATGTACTAGCATCACTCAAACAAAAATATCACCCATAGGTTAGAAAAGGAGCTCGTAGAGATATAGATGCAAAACTGGATGGAATGATTCGATGGATGTAGGAGACAGGACTGATAATCCAAGAATTTGCAAGGATGAATGGGCTACGAGCTCTAAATTATCCCCCAAATATGTTTAGGCTGATTCCGACTCATCAGGATAAGGGGGTAAATCTTGCGGAGGAAGGTGCTGGCTAGGAATACCTTAGAAAAGAGGATGAGTACGAAGCGACATTTCAGCCGCAATTTCTACACCAAAAGGGCAGGTCATACGAAGCTTAACTCACCAGGTGACTTCAATGGGTGGAAGCTCCCACAAAACATATGTCAAAGGAAAGGGCAAAGGCCCTATGGAGAAGAGGTGTGCTCATCCCATCAATGATTTGGAGGAGGATTGAGCAGTTTTATTATTATTTCATTTTTAAAGACTTGTATTAATTATTGGATAATTTCCACTTGGACTTTGTAGGAGTAGGATTAATAAGTAGATTTTTCATTTCGTTGCCTTTTGGTTAAATTTTCTATGTAATAACCCAACATGAAAGAGACACAAATAATTCGAGCTAAGACGGTCAAAGGAGGAAGCACCCACCATTAGCAATTGGAGCAACTACGATCAATCAGGTAACTTCCTTCCTTATATATTATTAGGCTACACATTAAAGACAATGTGTCAACTAAAGTACCGAGGGGTAAAATAGAAATTTTGTTTCAAATTTTTATATTTTCTTTGGTTTTTCTTGTCTTTTGTGTGCTTGAGCTTATAGAAATACAAGTGATTTGTTAAGAGAATATACATAGGCTGCTTGTGTTTATTAATAAATTTTCCATGATGATAGGAGATTTTGAATTTTATATTATTAGACTACAAAAGTTCTATATGTTACACTATAAATAGGTATTAAGCTATCATTTGTAGCAAGTGAGATAGAAAATAAAAGGAAACCAGCTTGATAAATGGTTTAATTTGTGTTTGTTTGGTTGATTAAATTTGTACATGATGAGATATTTAGGAATGACCTAAGACATTTTTTGGAACATATCTAGAGCCAAAAAGCCATCCTATTTATGGATCACCTTTAGTACCAATTTTGAGTCTTTTGACACTTCTTGATGAATCGCATTACAAAACCCAAGCCTAAAAGTGTTAATTTGTATATGCCCTCTTTCTTTGGCCCTGTACTACATGATTATAGACGTTTGGCCATACGTGTTAAGGGTAAGTAGATACATCATGGCGGAGTTTATAAAATTAGAGTGAAATAGGAAATATTAGTGTCATATAGGAACTATAAGTTAGCCTAATGTGTGAAACAAAAAGAAAAATCCAAAAAGAGAATTAGTACGAGTAGAAAAAGTGTTAAACTAGCAAAAAACATTCATGAATAAGATGTATTAAAAAAGAGAAAAGTCACAAAGTCACAAAAGAAAGAAAAACTCATTCATTAGTGCAAAATAGATCGTAAGGCTAGCCATAGTTACTATGTCATGCTATGACTTTCTATAGACGGAGAGACAAAGAAGGTGAGAGAAGGAGAAATAAGGCAGTGAGCGGGTAAGGGTCACTAAGGGGGAAGTATAGGGATCAACACGATGTGCCAAACTATTCTCGTGTTTGTAACCTTTTGATACTTACTGTTTTTGAATTCCATACCTGTCTTAAGCCTCAGAATGTTACAAGTCGAAAAGTCCTATGTGACCTAAGTATCCTTAAACATGAATGGACATCATACTAAATATTCACATAAATTACTATTTGTATTCTGCTCAGATAATCAAAGTACTTGTTGATTTGTTGATGGATTCCTATAGGTGAGAACCTTAATACTTGTATATTTTGTAACATACTGAACTTAGATTTTTGTGATCAAAAGTGGTAAGTCGACTACTCATCATGTTGAAATTGTTAGTAAGCATGAAATGCCTAAGTCATATGCTCCGAAATTAATACTTGTACCATACTTGTTCAAGGGTCGTCATTTGTATTTTGTCATCTTTGTTTATGTTGCTTGAGGGCAAGCAATGACTTAAGTGTGGGGGAGTTTGATCAGCCACGATTCGGTGTAGCAGATTAAACTAGTTTTCACATTTAATGAGCTTGAATACAAGCATTTTCATTATGTTTTAATTAAGTTTCTTTAGTTTTATTTGCATTAAATAAAATGAGCACATTGAGTCTTTTATTAACCTTAAGGGCCGAATGAGGCCTAAGCTAGAGCTAACGTACTTTGTACGTGTGTAGGAGACCATTAAAAGGCATTTCGGGTCAATGCTGGATGCTATGTCGCAACATGGGAGATCTGATGTTGCAACATAGAGAACAAAAAAAAGAAAGTGAAAAACTGCCTTCGATGTCGCGACACAGGCTGAGGGTGTCGCGACATTCCCTTGAATATGGCTACAAAGAAGCATACTAGTTGCTATGTCGTGTCACAGGCCCTAGTGTGTCACGACATCGACTTTGTGACTGGAATAAAAACATGAAGTAGGGGCGTTTTGGTCTGCGCAATCAAACTTAAAGCTCGAGAACGTCAGATAACCTAGGTTTAAAGACAACGGCTACCTGAAGACTATAAATAGGCTCATTTGGCACACATTATTGACACATTGGAGTATCTTGGATTCTTTTGTTAGGTATAAGTTTTGTTTTCTTGCTTTCTTTAGGTTTTCATAGTTTTAGTTTATTTGTTCTTTGCTTCTTTCAAGAGTTCTGAGTTATAAAGAAGATCAACTATTGTTGATTCGCACTTATTATCAATATCAATCACGCTTTTCTTAAACTCTCTATTTTAATCCATTCTCTATGCTTAATTCTTCCATCTATTCCATGTTGTTTATGAAGGCCATGAGAAACTGATCCTTCTATGGGGGATTAGTGAGTGGAAGCATGTTCTTTTAACTATTTTGTAGGGTTATTCAATGGATCAACTATTTGGGAAAGGAATAACGTGAAAGAAACACTAGGCCTATCAATCCTAGGAAGTCATTAACGTGAGAATTAACCCAAAATTGGTGTTGCCCATTCCTGAACACCTTTACCCCAAGCCAATCTGGACTGTGAGGTCAGAAGATAAGTAGTTCTTGTTGACTTGCTATGTTAGTAGAAGATCGGAAGATCCTGCTACGGTAGCGACTAGTTGATTGAAAAAGAACTCGAGATGACAGTTGATTGAGATTACTGAAGCAAGCTAATCACCCATCTTCAGATTTGATTCACTTTATTTCTCTCTATCTTTGGAAATTTTAATTCTTTTATTTTATTTTATTAATTTAAAAACCCTAAAAAAATATTTCTTATTTTACTCTTGTACTATAACTAACTTAAAGTATTAATTAGGTCTTTAATTGTTTACGTTAAGATAGATTTAGTATTCACCTCCCTTTGGTACGATCCTCAGAGTACTCACCTACTTCATTGTAAAATCTATATTACAACTCGACCCATATACTTGCGGATACCGCCTCATAACTTTCTATTTTATATCAGTATTTACACTCTAGACGTTAGTACGTCCAGAGGCGGTCAGTGCACTATTACAGGTTAAACCCAAAGAAATTAAGGATTTCTTATAAAGGTAACACACTTATGACAAAGTCATTGGATAAACACTTATTACGTTTCTTTTGTAATGATATATAATAAGGGAGAGTTTGATCATGACAGTTTAGTGGAATGTCTCTATAATTAAATAATGTTGTAATTAATAGACAAAGAGTCAAAACTTAATTATAAATTATTTGAGTCTTATTATATATGTTCAATCGGTCCCTCTACAAACTTGATATAACCCAAATGGATTGCATGTAGAATTGATTATATTGAATGAATGAAAATAGTGATTAAGAGAAATAGATCGCATGTATCAGTTTTCACAATGAATGTGTTTTTTCGCTAAGTACAAAGACGATTTAGAAAATTAAATTAATTTAGTTGATTATTATTTAATTGATTGCAATTAAATAATTGAAGTTCAAAGTGAGAATTAAATTGATTAGTCATTATAGTTTTATTGAATGGGGCAATTAAATATATTTTCTCATAGATTCTAATTGTAATAGCCCGTTTTTAGTGAAATTAGAATAGTGGTTTCGGGACCACAAATTCGACGAGTAAATATTTATTTTAATATTATTTTAATTTCTATGGTATGTTTGTAGGGTTGTGTAAAAAAATTCGTTAGGAAATTTTGACGTTTGCATGCTTAATTAAGTGAAAAGGACTAAATCATAAAAGGTGCAAAAGTAGAGTTCTACTTGCTAAAGGTATCTATTGGCTATGAAATTTAGCTGTGAGTGGACTTAAATGGTAATTAGACCAATTATGTAGTTAGCGGACATTCATGGATTGGTTTTATTCAAATTATTAAATTTTTTAAAGGTTATTTTGGTGAATAGGTAATTAAGGTTAAAATCTAATAAAACCAATTTTATTTTCACTCATCTTCTTCTTCCACTGAAATTTTAAGGTTAGAAAGCCATTCTAGGGTTCTTCCATTTGGAAACTTTGAGTTCTAGCATCTAAGTGTAATTTCATCCCGTTTTTAATGATTTATATGTTTTTGGGATCGTTGTAACTCAATCTAGCTAGCCTAGGGACTAATTTGTAAAATTGTTAAAGGTTTAAGGTTTTTCCATGAACATGTTTGTCTATTTTTTAAATTTTAATGAAATATTATGAGTCCTTGTTGATAAATAAACAAGTTTTGTAAAGGAATTTTTGATAAAAATGTTATTTAGGGACTTATTTGTTAAAATAGTAAAAAGACATGGTGAAATTGTGAAATAAAAATTTGTATGAGTTGTTATGGATTTATAATAAATTTGGCTAGCATGGGCTAGGGATGAATATGCATAAATGACAATTTACGAGCTTAAGGACTAACTTGTAAAGAAGTTAAAATATTAGGGGCAAAAGTGTAATTTTGTGAAAGAATGATTTTGGGACTGAATTGAATAATAGAGGAATTGAATGAATTGAATTTATCTATTTAGATCAAGATAAACCTCGTACGGAGTTTGATCGGGGAAAAGAGAAAGTTTCGGATTGATCGATTACAATTTTACGCCCTGTTTATTGAGGTAAGTTTGTATGATTTAATACTGTTTTAATGTTATATTGATCTATATGTTAATATGTTGATTGTGATGTAACTGAATCATGTAAATCCAACAACGTCACGATGATTATCAAGCCCCGTTTGAACCTTAGGAATTCATAGGATGCAAATGACATGTCATTAGGGTTTCATGTTTTGGGTGTTGGTCTTGAATGTCCTACCAATGGCTGAGGTCCTGCATTTGTTGCAAATACTCCATAGCTCGTGTGAGCAGCATCATGTAGCTTACATTCCGACCAACAGCTCGTGTGACCAATGATGTAAAGGAAAGGAAAGGTTGAGCTATCTCGCGTATCCAATAACATTCTAAACAGTTCAACGGGCATGAAAAGGAAATGAATGGTAAGGGTTTCAAACTAAACCATGATATGTATTTATGAAAAGGATTGAAATGGTGAGTTTCATTGGAAGTATGCTATTTTAAGGAAATTGATGAATTCAAATGAATTATGTTTATGTATAATGGCTTACCTTATGTTAGACTCAAGTGAATTGTATTTGATTATGCTAACATGTGTTGTGGATGGTGCTTAGGCTTGTGCCAAGCTTGTGGTTGGATTTTATAATGCTTATTCTTAATTTTTATTAATGAAATGGTAACTTATATTTTATGTTTTTCGAACTTACTAAGCATTATGTGCTTACGTAGTTTTCTTTCCTATGATCTATAGATAATCAGAAGCTCGTTTGGTTTGGAAGCTCGTCAGAGACCTATCACACTATCTAGCGATTATATCAGTATATTTTGATGTTTTCGGCCAAGGTTATAATGACATGTATAGGTGGACTTATGTTTAATGTTCTAGTTATTATGTTTGGCATTTATATGTTATTATGGGTGATGTACTTATGGTAGTTTGATGCCTTGATGGTTGATGTTAATATGGCTAGGTTGATGCATGTTTTGAATCACCAATTTGGTATGTGATGGTGTAGTTTCAATGTGGTCAATTGTGGTAAGTTTTTGTATGGAAATAAGTTAGATGTGTATGGTTGATGTATAGCCAAATATGCATATGTTTAGGTTTGTTTGATGGTTTGTGATTGAGGTGCCTTATTGCTGTATTGGTTGAATGGATTAATGGTATAGTGAATTGGTCATTTTTATGCATGTTTTGGGTAGATTTTGATGCCTTGATCATATGTAAAAATGTGTTTAGGTACATGTTTTAAATGGGTGAAAGAAATGACTTGATTTTAGCCAATTTCTTGTCAACACGGCCTAAGACACAGGCGTGTGTCTCAATCGTGTGTGACACACGGCCATGTGAAACGGCCGTGTGCCCCCTGTAGGTTTCAAAGGTTGCAAGTCAGTCAGTTACACGGCCTGGCACACAGGCGTGTGAGGTCATTTCGAAAGTTACACGGGCTTGTGGCTTGGCTATGTGACCCAAGTCAGAGAGTTCCACGGGCACAAAAATGGGATGGGACACGGCCATGTGTCCCTATTTTGAATGTTACACAGCCTAAGACACGGGCATGTTTCTCAACCGTTTGAGTCACATGGCCATGTGACCCCTGCACTTTTTAATTTTCTAACTTTTTCCTCAATGTTTCAAATATTTTCGATTTAGTCCCGATTCATTTCTAAAGTGATTCTAAGGCCTCGAGTGCTCGAATAAGGGACGATATGCATGTGTATGAATGAATTACGCTATGTTTACAGTATTATTTGGAAATGTATGTTTTTATGTTATTTTTTTTATGGTAATGCTTCATAACCCTATTCCGGCGACGGATATGGGTTAGAGGTGTTACACTAATATAGTAATGTTGTCTTTATTTTAATGAAATTTGAATTGGGTTGAGAAAGTGATTTAATTGGATAAATAAATTATTTAATTAATATTTTAGATAATGGAAAAAAGTAGTTATTAGGTTCGATAAATTATAAGTGTTGAATAAAAGTTTAAATAACACGTAAAATTGTACCCAATATAGGATAATGATCCAAAAAGCCCATCCATGTAAGAGGGGTGACAAACCATAGTAGACCTTAGGTTATGCCAACGCCCCTTGGTATTCTACATATATTGGAATATTTTAATTTTCTATTAAAATACTATTATTTAGTTACCCCTTATTCAAATAAGAATCTTGTATCGTTTTTCTATAAATAAGAACTATAGGATAACCTAATGGTATCGGTTGAGCGTCGTTACTCTATCCAAAAAATAGTGACAATTTATTAACAATAATAAATTATATTTTCTAAAAAGCTCAAATTTTATGGTTCCCATAAAGAGAACTTAACTTCCCCATTGAAAGTTAATTAAAGTTTTTAATTATGTGCATTTGATTTGTGTTGTTTTAGCCCACACTCAAAGCAACCTAGGGTTTCGGGATAGTAGAAATCGTTTGATAGAAAGCCAAGAAATAACTTAGACTACCCCACTCAATGAACATGTATTAATTCAGTTAAAGGTTTATTACTATAAATATCATAAGGCTCAATTTTAAAAAAATTAAACATTCGTTGTACAATGTTCACTATTTTATAAATCGATTTTCCATCAACTGGTATCAAAGTCAGGTTTCGCTATGTTATAGTATAACCCGAAAACCGAATTTATTTCTCTCTCTTTGTTTGATTAAATAAGTTAAGAAGTAGAATTCTTAAATTGTATGAATGTTTTGGATGATTATGTTTGTGAATAGATGTATGGTTTTTATTTTATATTTATCATAAAGTAATTTTGTCAAAAGTTGTGATTTTTAGCATTAGACCGATTGAAATTTAGATCTTTTGGGTTTGTAATTAGATCGTGGAATATCTATTGAGAATCTTTGATTATTTAATATTGAGAATCTTTGATTATTTGGTATTATTAAAAAGTACCTTTAGAGATTACAGCTGATATTTTTTAGATATTTAAATTAAGAGATATTATTTCCTTAGTTGTTAAATCCTACATGTATATATAGTTGTACATATTTCTAAGAA
>CM025147.1:24882215-24892956 GCA_013467495.1 Gossypium gossypioides | reverse complement strand
AAAAAAAGGAAGTTTTAAAGCTTGAATAGTTCAACAATAGAGGAAGGACATGAAGGGAAATAAAAGAAAAGCTGGATAGAACTTGGGGGGAAGAAGTGACGGTTTGGCTTGGTGAAAAGATGATATCTTTTCATTTTTTCTCCCACTTTCCACTCCATTCCACTAAAATATCTCACGTTTTTAATTAAAATGGTCAAATTGCTAATAAGTCCTTAAGCCATTCATCTTTACACTTTTACCCATCATCATTACACCTAAAAAATATCTACTTAGCTAATTACCACTTTGTCCTTCCTCATCTTTCGTATTTCCTAGGATGACTCATACAACACATTGGTTAAATTTTTTCTTAACCCTTCTTTCCTTTCTATCACTACTATGTATCTCCTATTTTTCTTATTTTTCCTGCTTTGGCCACAACAATTTCTCTATTCTTTCAATTAGGTCAATGCATCTATTTAATATTGCCCTATCTAATGAGTATTTTCTGATTTCATATTAGGCCTAAATAATTCCTAATTTAATACTCAAAATTCCTTTTTATTATATTTCAAAAAAGTTGCAGTAATTCTTGACCCGATCCATCATTGTACCTAACTCTGACTTAAAATGTGAATGTTACAATTCTCTTCCCCTTAAATAAATTTGGTCATCAAAATTTACATGACATAAACAACTGCGAAAATTGTTCTCTTATCATTTCCTCTCTTTCCCATGTTGCTCTTTCCGAATTATGATATCTTCACAAGACTTTTACCAACAGAACCCGTTTGTTTCTCAATTCCTTTACTTATCGAGCAAGGATCTTAATTGGCTTCTCTTTATAAGTTAAATTTGGTTGGAATTCTATTACTTCAGGAGTAATCACATGAGATGGGTTAGATCAATATCTTCGTAGCATTGACACATGAAAAACGTTATGAATTTTGTCCAACTCTGGTGGTAGAGCTAACTGATAAGCAACTGGACCAACTCATTCTAAAATATCATATGGCCCAATGAATCTTGGACTCAGCTTCCCTTTCTTCCCAAATCGGAGAACCTTTTTCCATGGCGACACTTTCAAAAATACTTTCCCACCCACATTGTATTCAATATCTTTCCCTTTGAGATCAACATTAGACTTCTGTCTATATGAGGCTGCTTTTAAACGGTCTCTAATCAACTTCACTTCCTCTTATATTTCTTTAATCAAGCCAGGACCACTAATTTGTTTTCACCCAATTCTATCCAGCACACATGAGTTCTACATTTTCTTCCATACAGTGCTTCATATGGCACCTTTTGAATACTAGACTAATAAGTGTTATTATAGGTAAATTCAACCAATGGTAGATACCTTTCCCAGCTGCCTTCAAATTCAATAATGTAATTTCTCAACATGTTTTCCAGTGTCAGAATTACCCGTTCTAACTGCCCATCAGTCTAAGGGTGATATGTCATACTGAAATTTAATCGTGTACCTAAAGCTTCATGTAGCTTCTCCCAAAACTTCGATGTAAATCTCGAATCCCGATAAAAATAATGAATACTGGCATTTCATGTTACCATTTCATTTATATACAACTTTGCATACTTCTCCATGGAGAAATCAATCCGCACTGGAAGAAAATGGGCAAATTTTATCAATCGATCCATTATTACCCAAATAACATCCTTCTTCTACGGTGAGAGTGGCAATCTCGTTAGAAAATCCATAGTAACTCTTTCTCACTTCCACTCTGGTATGGTTATTGATTGTAGCAATCCAAATGGAACTTAATGCTCTGCCTTCACTTGTTAACATGTCAAATTCAACTATGTCTTTATTTATCCTTTTCCACCAATAAAATGGTTTAAAGTCGTGATACATGTTATTACTCCCCAGATGTAAACCAAAAAAAAACTATGATGTGTTTCATTCAAAATACTTTGCCTCAAAACTTCTTAATTAGGTACACATAGCCGACCGTGAAATCTCAAGCTCCCCTCACTATCAATCTCAAATTCATTGTTTTTCCCTTCCTCAAGTTTTTTCTTAATTACCGATAATTCTTCATCTTCTTTTTTAGCAACTTTCACCTCCTACAACAGATTTGATTTCACCTTTAGCTCAACAAATAACTCACCGTTTTGTTTCATCTCTAAATGTGCATTCATTATTTTCAAAGCTGCCAACGATTTTCTACTTAAAGCGTCTACTACTACATTCGCTTTTCCAGGGTGGTAATCAATGATACAATCATAGTCCTTTTACAATTCAACTCATCTTCTCTGTCTCAAGTTCAACTTTTTCTAGGTTAGGAAATACTTCAAACTCTTATGGTCGGTGTAGATATAGCATTTTTTCCCGTACAAATAATGTCTCTATATTTTTAATGCAAACACCACTGCAGCCAATTCAAGATCATGCGTCGGGTAGTTATTTTTTTTGGCTTTATTTGCCTAGATGCATATGCTACTACCTTTCCTTATTGCATTAGCACGTAACCCAAACCACTATACGAAGCATCACCAAAACTTACATCTTCTTTACCAGATCCTGGTTGAATCAACACAGGAGCTTCTTCCAATGCTACTTTTAATCATTCAAAACTTTGCTGACATCTTTCTGTCCATTCAAATTTCACATTTTTCTACAACAATTTTGTTAAGGGTGATGCAATCATAGAGAGTCCCTCAAGAAATCTTCTATAGTAACCAGCCAACCCAAGAAAACTCTTTACTTTTGTCACATTCTTCAGTGGTTTCCATTCAAGTATAACTTCTGCCTTTTTTAGATCTACCCGAATACCATCTGCTGATATAATGTGTCCTAGAAAAGTGACTTCTTTTAACCAAAATTCACATTTACTCAATTTAGCATACAACTGTTTTTCTCTCAAAATATATAGCACAATCCGGGGATGTCTGTCATGTTCTTCTTCTCCTTTTGAATACACTAGAATATCATCTATAAATATCACCACAAACTGATCTAAATAAGGCTGAAAAATTCTATTCATAAGATCCATGAAGGCGACCAGAGCATTAGTCAATCTAAATGGCATAACAAAGGACTCATAATGACCATACCGAGTCCTAAAGGTAGTTTTCAACACATTAGATTCCTTCACTCGTAACTGATAATACCCTGACATGAGATCAATCTTAGAAAATACACTGGCTTTTTTTAACTGGTCTAACAAATCATTAATCTTGGGCAACATATATTTGTTCTTTACAGTCATTTTATTCAGCTAACGGTAGTCTATACAAAGCCTCAAAGACCCATCTTTCTTCTTCACGAACAATATTGGTGCTCCCCATAGTGATACACTAGGACGTACAAATCCCTTGTCCAATAACTCTTGTAACTGTGTTTTCAATTCTTTAAACTCAATGGGTGTCATCCGGTAAGGTGCTATAGATATTGGTGTAGTGCCCAGAATTAACTCGATCCCAAACTCTACTTCTCTTTATGGAGGCAAACCCGATAATTCCTCTAGAAACACATCGATCAAATCTCAAACTACCGGTATCTTTTCAATCTCAAAATTTGTTGCACGGGTATCCAAAATGTAAGAAAGAAATACAATATATCCTTTTCTCATCATCTTAAATGCCTTCATTGCAGACACCACATTTATCAATGCACTATATTTTTCACCGATTACAATCACTTCCCCTCCATCTGAAGTTCTCAAAGAAATTCTTTTTCTTATGTAATCAACCATAATCTCATGTTCTAACAACCAGTCCATACCTAATATCACATTAAACTCATGAAATGTAAGTGCCATAAGGTCTACTAGAAACTCATAATCCTAAATTTTTAAGGGACATCTTCTACATACTTTATTAACTTTCTCGCTTTGCCCAAAAGGGTTAGTAACTACTACTTCGTATTTTGTAGGTTCTATTGATAACTCTCTTTCTTTCACTAATGTAATGCATATGTATGAACGCATAGAGTCAGAATCAATTAATGCAATTATAGAAGAATCAAATAAAGAGAATTTACCAGTAATTATATTCTACACATATCCACTTCATTCGTAATTAACTCCTTAACATATTTACTCAATCTGATAAATTCTCGTTCATATTTAACAATAGACATGTTATTCTGCGTCAAATCTAAGAATTCTCTTTTCTTATTCTCAATATAAATTTGACTCACATATTTATTTCTAAATTCAGACACAAAGAAATTCCAATTAATCCTTTCTACAAGATGAATATTTATGATAGTGGTCCACCATTGGTAAGCCTTACCTTTAATAAAGATACTGCACTTTTCAACTTTTCATCCCTTGTACACTGCAATCCTTCAAACATCCTCTGACTATTCTCTAACCATTCTTCAACTTCAGCTGGGTCATCATCTTTCTTCACTTTAAACTCTTCAGCTCCATATTTTCTTATTTTCTCCAAGGGAGATTGATGACTAGTTGTAGACGGTTGTGGTTGTGGAGCAGTAGGAGGAGGTGGTGGTGGTACAGGTGGAGTATTATTAGTTCTCACAACTTGTTGTAATAACTGATTCATCGTCTGTAATAGAGCTGCAATTGGGATTTCTTTTCTAGGTGGTATCAGTTCAGTTCCAGGTTGAGTTCTTTCTTCTAATTCAGGCTCCCTATCATCCCCTAAGTTTACTGATTCACTTTGGGCTTGGGCTCTATGTTGATCTCTTTCCCTATCAAGGTTTGGGCCCTACTATCTACTTCATCTTCTGACTATTCACGAGGTCTATTTGACATCTTTAAGTTCTAAAATATTCATAAATTACACAATTAAATAATTAAATCTCACATCATCACATCGATACAAAAAATGGCATGTTCACATAAACCCATTCTCAACCCAAAAATCAAAAAACCTAAGCTTTGGTACCAATAAATGTAACATTCTTATACCCTGTCCAATCGTATGGACCCGATATAAGACTATTACATTTGGTGCCAAAACGGGTTTGGCTAAACACTGTTTAATTTAAACATTTATACACAGTTTTTTTAACTTATTTAACCCGAAAATTATTAATATAAACATCTTGGGTCATTATTGGAAGTTCAAATGTGTTTGAAAATTATTATAATATCGTTTTTACTCAAAACGGGGAAAAACTATCGATACCTAAACAAAAGGTATCGATAACTTTTAAAAGGTATTTATACCACTACATAAAATCAATACCAAAATAACATTCTGGAACTTTGGAAATTTAAATTTTGATGAAGGTATCAACACCTTAGGCCTAGGTATCGACACCTAGCCTTCAATATCGATACTGACGTTAAAAACGATACCAAAATCACATTCTGTATTGGAAATTTTGAGTTTTAAAGCTTAGGTATCGATACCTATGGGTAAATTTCGGTAAAAATCAATTAAAAGTTCACTAAAAATCCCCTGCAATATATTGGATTCAACTCAACACTTAAGACCAATTCAAGATGCATTTAAACTACTTAAAACAACTCCAAATCGATCACAATTATCACATTAACAAACCAAATTTGCAAACATACTTATAACCTCAATAATTCATTTCATATAGAACCAAAATACTTCAAATAAAAACCAAAATAGATAAAATTTCAAGATTTTTCATTTTAGTCCCTAACATTTTGGAACACATTTGGTCTACCTATGTACATGCCATTTTAACTCAAAATATAGTACCTACTCTTATAGCTCTCGAGGATATGATAAGATGAGAGATCTCCTAGCCCGACTCTATCTCTTCAAGTCTAACTATACCTATGCTTTAAAATAAATGCATTAAACTAGTGAAGGCTTAGTAAGCACTACAAGAATAAATAGGTAAATGAATTGTAACAGCCCGTTTTTAGATAAATCAGAATAGTGATTTTAGGACCACAAATTTGATGGGTAAATTAATATTTTATTATTATTTTAATGTCTATGGTATGTTAGTAAAGTCTTAGAAAAAATTCGTTAAGAAATTTTGACGTTTGCATGCTTAATTTCGTGAAAAGGACTAAATCGTAAAAGGTGTAAAAGTAGAGTTCTAGTAGAAAAGGTATTAAATAACTTTGAAACTTTGATATAAGAGGACTTGTATGGTAAATAGACCATTTATATAGTTAGTGGATATTCATGGATTGGTTTTATTGAAATTAAGAATATTTTTAAAAGTTAAAAATGTAATTAAGTAAATAAAGGCTAAAATAATAAAAACAAAAGAAAGAAATGAGATATCATCTTCCTATCTTCACCTTCAACCAATTCTTCAAGGGAAAGAATAGCTAGGGTTTGGTCACTTCATTTTTTGCTTGCTGGTATGTGTTCTGATTCCATTTTTTAATGATTTTTATGTTTTCAATATCATTGTAGCTAAATCTAGCTAGCCTAGGGACTTATTTACAAAATTGTTAAAGGTTTAGGGTTTTTCCATGAAAATTTTTGTATGTTTTTGAAGTTTAATGAGTCAATGATGTTAAATAAACAAGTTTTGTAAAGGGATTTTTGATGAAATTTTCATTTAGGGACTTATTTGTAAAGGTATGAAATACCATGGTAAATTTGTGAAATAATGATTTTTATGGATTACTAGAAGTCCTTAGTGAATTCAACTAGTATGAAATGTGGATGAAATTGCTTAAATCCTATTTTACAAGCTTAAGGACTAAATTGTGAAAAGTTAAAATGTTAGGGGGAAATTGTAATTATGCATAAATGTGGATTATGGATTGAATTGAATTTGTGAGATTGATTGAAACACTTAATTAAATATAATTATTTATTTAGATAAAGATAAATCTCAATCTGATCTAAACCGAAGAAAGTTGAAAATCACGGATTAGCTAGATCGTATTTCTGCGATCTAGTTGTCAATGTAAGTTCATAGTATTTAAATGAGTAATTGAATTTCTACCTGAATTTCTACCTGTATTTTCATATTATAGTTATGTAACTAAATGCTTATAGTTAATTATTCCCTAAATTGCACATATGTGCCACTGTTTGTACTTCGGTACCCTTGATTTGCACATAAGTGCCCCTGTTTACACTCCGATAACTTTGACTAGATTAAAATATGAATCGTAGTCAATTGTTGTTATATTTAATGAGACACTATGTTCTTACTAAGTTGTATAAGCTTATTCGTTTTTGTGGATTGTTTTGTAGATCGTTGTTGCTGACTTTTGGATGGATCAAACCTTCGGCTCACACTATCCATCGATGTTGGTAGTTTTTGTGTCTCTTAGGATAATGGCATGTATATGTGGCTAAATAGGTTGTTTTGGTACAATTTTTCAATATACTAAACTAAGTTGTTAGGTACTTTATTAAGGTTGTAAGTAGGAATCTTTTTGGTACAACTAGAATGGTATGTAAATGAACACTTGTGAATTGTGTTGGCTTGAGAATGAATTAGGTGCTATGCTAGAAGTGGATAAATATTACATGTTTAATTGTTTATGTTGGATATATTTTTGTTGTCGATGAATGGCACATTGGTTGGTTGTTTTTAGAACATTAAAATGGCATGTTATGTTGAGTTACTTGTGGCCTCAATTATGGTATGCCTTAAGATGAAAATGAATTAGTTGTGAATGTTTTAAGTGTAGTAATGCATACCATTAGATAAGGTTGTTTAATTGTGATTGAGGTGCCTATATGGAATATTGGTTGAATAGGATTTGGTCATTTGAATTGGTCATTTTATGCATGCTTTGGTATGTTTTGATGCCTTGGTTAAGGGTGCAAATGGGTTGTAGGTACATGCTTAATGTGGGTGAAGGAAATGGCTTGATTTTGGCCAATTTCTTGTCCACACGGCCTAAGACAAGGGCGTGTGTCTTAGCCGTGTGTGACACAAGGCTATGCAACATGGTCGTTTGTCCCCCGTAAGTTTTAAAGGTTTCAAGTTAGGCAGTTACACGACCTAGCACACGACCTAGCACACGAGCGTGTGGGGCCATTTCAAGCGGCCTGGCACACAGGCATGTGGCTTGGCCGTGTGACCCAACTAAGAGAGTTACATGGGCACGAGCATAAGCTAGGACACGGCCATGTGTCTCAGCCGTGTGAGTCACACGGCCCAGCCACACAACCATGTGACCCCTGTAGTTTAAAATTTCTAGCTTTTTCTTACATGTTTCAAATGTTTCTAATTTAATTCTGAATCATTTCCAAAGTGTTTATAAGGCCTCAAAGGCTCGATTAAGGGACGATATACATGTATATGAATGGATTATACTATGCTTATATTAATGTTTTAAAATGTATGTTTTTATGTTATGTTTTTACGGTAATGCTCCGTAACATTATTCTGGTGACTGATACGGTTAGGAGTGTTACATTTAGTGGTATCAGAGCTACAATTTAGTCACTAATGTAGCGAAGTAAGGTTTAGTATATACATGCCACATATACCTTGTGATAGTGTGATGTTTTTGATCCGTTATAATGTTTTATTTCTTATAGATTCAAGATGTCAGCTGAATCGAATCGAGCTATAGTTAATGAAGCTGAAATTAATGTTCAAGCTTTGAATCCTGAGGCAAATAATAGTGCGCCTATTCCACTACCCGTTGGTGATGAGATAAAAAATGTATTTCTTGGAATGATGAACCAATGGCTCAACGAGTTCAAGCAAACAAATCTTACAACTCTGCCACCTTCACCCCTTATCGTGACTCCCTCGACACCCCTGAATATTCCAAACCCTGTACCTACGACAGTTACCCGGGTATCTGTAGACAAAATTCAAAAATGTGGAGCGAAAGAGTTCAGAGGTACGGTAGATGATGATCCTTCAAAATCCAGGTACTGGCTATTGAACACAAAGAGATTTTTTGCAAAGTTATTGTGCAGCCCCGAAGATTGCTTGAGGTGTGTGGTGTCTTTACTGAAAGATGAGGCATATCTATGGTAATATACTTTGAGTACGATGGTATCGGATGATCGGGTTAATTGGGACTTCTTTCAAAATGAATTCAAGAAAAAGCATGTTAGCCAACTATTCCTAGATCGAAAAAAGAAAGAGTTTCTCGAGTTAAAACAAGAAAAACGGACTATAGCTGAGTATGAACGTAAATTTGTGCAATTAAGCAAGTATGCTCGTAACATCGTATCCAATGACGAAGAAATGTGTATCAGATTTGAATATGGGTTGAATTATGAGATCCGTATGGCTATAGCAGCATTAAAGTTACAAGAATTTGTGGAACTTTCAGAGCGAGCTCAGAAAGTTGAAGAAATTTGTAAAAGCAAATGACAGTCAGATTCGAAATTCAGAGACTATAACAAAACGGGGTCATTCAAGCCAGGTAAAACTTCTCATTCGAAGAAATTTAGAAGTGACACCAGTCGATCAACAGCTCCTACAGAGTTCATTGGTTGAAAGAAATTGAGGCAAAGTAATTTCCAATCAGTTAATTCTCCAGTGGCTAGTGTTGGAAGTGTAAGAAATGTTGAGAGAATCATTCCTATGTGTGATGAATGCAATAAAAGACATTTTGGTGAGTATCGATCAAAATCGGGAGTTTGTTTCTGTTGTGGGTCTACTGACCATTTT
This sequence comes from Gossypium gossypioides, assembly GCA_013467495.1. Taxonomy (NCBI): domain Eukaryota; kingdom Viridiplantae; phylum Streptophyta; class Magnoliopsida; order Malvales; family Malvaceae; genus Gossypium; species Gossypium gossypioides. Next base: position 24,883,445 of record CM025147.1, on the reverse strand, counting down.
CTCTGTAACTGTCTGAAGAAGCAAAATGACTTTAGAAATCAATCAAACAAGCTTGAAGTAACTTCTCAAAGAGGTAGACGATCTGGAAACGCTAGAAATGCTACTTCCAGTAGAGGAAAGAATAACGAGATGAATGAAAGGTCTGAATCAAGAACACCAGCTAGGGCCTATGCAATCTGAGCTCGAGAGGAAGCTACTACTCCAAATGTTATTGAGGGTACTTTTTCTCTCTTTGAAATTAATTTATATGCATTGATTGATCCCGGATCAACTCATTCGTATATATACACTACATTAGTAGACAAAAAGAAAATACATGTTGAAGTCACTAAATATACTGTCAGAGTTACAAATCCCCTAGGTCAATGTGTTCTAGTTAATCAGTTATGTAGATCATGTCCACTGAAAATTAGGGGTTACGATTTCCCCGCTAGTTTGATGTTGTTACACTTTGATGAGTTTGATGTGATTTTGGGTATAGACTGGTTGACTCTGCATAATGCTATTGTGAATTGTAGAAAAAAACATATTGTGCTAAAATGTCAAGATGGTAAACGGGTCCGAATTGAGTCAGACAGATTGGATGGTACATCTAATATAATCTCAGCTATGACATCATAGAAATATGTTTAAAAGGGTTGTGAAGCATATCTCGCTTACATAGTTGATTCCAGGGTTTTAGGATTGAAATTAGAATCGGTCTCGATTGTATGTGAGTTCTCAGATGGTTTACCAGGGTTACCTGGAATGAAAAAAAATGTGCAAGTCGACACAATCGCAACAAGTAACAAAGTGACAAGTAAATTTTGAGTTATCGTACCCACAGGAACTGTGACAAGAATTATTTATGAACGCAATTTTAAAAACACATTGGTGAAGAAAAATATTTTGATTTGAAAAGGCGATTAAAAACTAGGATTTTAACAAAGTAAAATAAATAAAAATAAAATAAAAGTTCCAATGCACAATTTCAAAAGATGAATTTAATCAAGATGACAAAATTGTGTTAGATTAATTACATTTCTTAACTTAGAATTATTAAATTCATGTTTATGATGTTACGAATAAATTCACGATAACTCGGTAATTTGCTAACTTATAAACATACTTACTTACCAAAATCCTTTTATATCTTGACTATATCTCTATATCAATTCAACTGATTAAACAAATTTTAATAAGCAAACGTGTTAATGCACATACATACTTATGAAATTAAAATAATCTCTT
>CM025147.1:24765663-24791735 GCA_013467495.1 Gossypium gossypioides | reverse complement strand
TTGAGTCATGTGTTCGAATTCTTATATGAACAAAATGAGCTATTTTTATGTCATTTTCAGTGTCACTTTGGTGGATGAGTTTGAATTAAAATTAAACTCCTAAAAATCTAATTAGTTAGTAGTGGGGTAGGATTTGATTTCTTTTTGAAAATAAATAAGTTTTAATTAATTAATTTTGTTTTTCCAAAACTTGATTCCCACATTTCCTTTATTTTTAGCACGTCTGTTCCTTTTGTTTTTCTTGTTTCTTGATTATTTTTGTTTTTATTTTTTTTACTTTCTTTTGCTGGCCATTCTTCCTTTCGTTTCTATTGTTCTTTGTCCTCTACTTTTCTTTCTTTGTTTATTCTGTTGCCACTCAAACTTATTGCTCCCAATTCACGTTTTTGTTTCCCCTGTTTCCTCTCTTTATATTTTGAACTAGTGTGGTGATTGTGTGCAATTCTATCGTCAGGTAAGATTGGGAAATTTTGTAGGACTAGGGTATTTTTTGTGGAAACGGGTGTTAAGTAATTTGGTTTTTAATTATTATGATGCGTTTCTAGGAGAAGAGCAAGAAGGAAGGAAGAGGCGATTCTCTAGTGATTTAAGTTCGTGTGTTGCTGTTGCGTGCTTGGGTAAGCGTTTGGTTCTACTTTGAGGCTATGTGGTTATTCGATTGTGGGTTCGTTTAGTAGTTTTAGGAAAATAGAGATTTATGTTCTCAAAAATCTTGTCGTTTTTGTTATTAATTTTAGTGAACTAATTGACATTTTTAGGGTTTGGAATCCTCGTGGGTGGATTTGCATAAAAAAACAATCAAGGTGTGTAACAAAAACTTGAGAAAGCAGCAAGCGGCGAAAGCTAAAAATCTGAACTATCGATGCCACACAGACGTGTGTCAGGCCGTGTGTGACACACGACCGTGTGCTGGACCGTGTGAGACACACGACTATATGCTGGACCGTGTGAGACACACGACTATGTGCTGGACCGTATCAGACACATGGTCTGGGATATTTAGGTCGTGTGGGGCACACGGGCTAGCCATTTAGGCCATGTGAGCCACACGAGTGTATGAGCCCAAAATCTGAAAAATTTCCTTAGGGTTGTGTTTGTCACACGAGTCGAACGTAAGCTTTCAGTAGGGTCTATAAGATACGAATTACCTTATAAATCATGATATTTGATGTGTTAAGTACGATTAAAGTATGCATGCAAATTATGTTATACACTCAATATGCTCTAAATATGATATGTATAAATCTGTTATTTGTTAGCATAGTCTTTATCTGTTATGTAAATATGTATGACATGTGCTTCTGACATTCGATAATTTTACCTGTGTGTTGGGGTGGGATTTGTATTATGGAGGAAATGTGTGCAATTTAATTATCTGCCATATTTGGTGGCATAGCCACACAAATTTCTGTAAATGGCAACTAAGCTGCAAGTATTTTTAAAAAGTGCCATGCCGACACTAAGCGATGTGTAGGGTTGGATGGGTATTTAATACCCTATATGGTGTGTTGGGATGGTTGGATATGGTGTGTAGTGGATGGGGGTAGGAATGTAAATCTGCATCTGGTTTGTTCTAATTTTGTTTATGTATATGATATATAGATATATGTTTAACTTCTGAAAGCATGATTAAAGATTATATCTGATATTTTTGCTTATGTAAGTTACATACTGAGATTGTAAGCTCATTCTCGGTTTGTTTGATTCTCAGGTAACCTACAGACTTAGGACAGGTTGGTGCAACGGGAGCTAAACTTTATTCTTAATTTTGCTAATTTTTTTAAAAAAATTTACTGTTTCGGTTTTTTTGGACTGTTTGGAGGTTTTTGGGACTGTTTTAACTTTTTGATTGATATTTTTCGATTTTAGCTGGATAAATGTTTTGGTGGGTTTAAATCTGATTTACAAAATGTTGAATTGTTTGATAAAAAACCGCATTTTCAAAACTAGACTCAACTAAGTATTTTCGCTGCAACATAAGTGTTTTACAAGTAATTAATCGACAAACTTATCAGAATATTTAAGAAAGGTATTTTCTTCGAACAAACTCGAATATATCATAACAAGAGCTAAAAATATTTTACAAATAAAATGAATGTTGAATTTTTAATTAAATTACAGTACCGTCTCCAGATCTGATCATAACGTCTAGGCCGGGTTTGGGCTGTTACATTTGGTAGTATCAGAGCTAGGTTCAAAACTTAGGTTGTGATTTTTGGTTCAAAATTTTGTGAAAACTGATTTAAAACAAAATTTCTTTCTGTGTAAATATGAAAAGTAAGTTTACAGATTTCCAAGTCTCAGGCGCTGATCCTCTAAGTACTTTTGACTTAGCTAAACTTTTAGTTTAGAAAAACTCTAAAATGTTAGAAGTACTTTACGATAGTTAGAGACTGTAACAACTCCGTAAATTCTCCTGATAAATTTTTGAGTATAAAATATCTGTTAATAAACATCAAAATTGATACATAAAACTTTGTAATGTAGACAACATACAATGAGTGTGCTTGGAACTCGTGAACGCAGTAATCGTAGGCACGGTGGGCGTCGAACAGGGGCTCGAGTTGAGCCATCCTCGATGGGTAGTATACTCAATTTAGATTCAAGTGAAACATCGAGTACGCCTACTGCTGAGTCTGGATCTTAGTCTTAGACGAATGGAGACAATGCATTGTCACAAGCCATGTTGAGAGTTTTGGAGAGGGTCGCTGGAACCTATGCTAAATCTAGGAGCCATAGATCGGTAACTGAACAACTTCGGTCCAACAGTGCTGAGTTGTTTAGGGGCGTCATTAGAGTCACCCCGACTGTGGCCGAATATTAGTTGGAGGCCACAGAGAGGATTGTGAATGACGTCAACTACATTCCTGAACAGAAGTTGAAGGGTGCAGCGTCGTTACTTTACGATGAAGCTTATCACTAGTGACTGACCATTGAGGAGGGTACTCAGCCTTATCATATTTCTTGGGAGTATTTTAAGAGTGCCTTCCAAAGAAAAATATGTGGGAGCGAGTTATGTGAAGGTTCATAGACGCGAGTTTATGGGTCTTACTCAATGGGATAGGATTGTTGCCGAGTATAAGGCTGAGTTTCTGAGATTGAGAATATATGCTCGCAGGCTTGTGTCGACCGACTATAATAAGAGCATCCGGTTTAAAGAAGGGTTGAAGTATGACCACAAGGTTCTGATAGCTCCACAGAGGGAATGAGTTTTTGCTGTATTGGTAGACAAGGCTAAGATTGTCGAAAAGGTTAAGCACATTGAGCGTAAAAAGAGGGACAGAGAGAGATGTAAGACTAAGAGGGATTCAGAGCCCTCTAGATCTGTTCAGCAGCCTAAGAAATGAGCCATATTTGATGGGCCTCCGAGGGTTGAGGCACCAGTTACTATTACTGAGACTCGTGCTTGTGGGGATTGTGGCAGACGACATCCAAGCGAATGTTGGAGGAGGCTGGGAGCTTGTTTACGATGCGGTTCGATAGAGCACCGCATCAGGGATTGTCCACTACCCTCTAATCAAGTGCAAGCTCCAGCTCCGAGTTTAGTTTAGCCTTAGAAGGCAGTATAACAACCACCTAGGGGTCGCGGTCCGACCAGGGGTGGTAATGGTAAGGGTAGAGGTCAAAAAATACCAAAAAGAGGTACAAATCAGGCAGAGGCTAGACATCCTACATTGGTTTATGCGGCAAGGCATCCTGCTTTGGTTTATGCGGCAAGGCGTCACGAGGATAGAGACGCCACAAGCATTATTGTTGGTACGTTCTTTATTAATATTGTATCGTACTTTGCATTGATAGATATAATCTCAACACATTCCTATGTAGCTAATTTTGTTTTTATGAATCTGGGTAATCCGGTTGAGAGTACTTCTAGTGAGGTTTCTATGATTAATCCACTAGGTCAGTTAGTTCTGGTTGATAAGGTTTTTAAGATAGTACCGCTGGAGATACAAAGTGTTGTGTTTTTGGCTAATCTGATGGGGTTACCGTTCGGAGAATGTGATTTGATACTGGGAATAGACTGGTTCGTGGAGCATCGAGTCAGCTTAGATTATGCGACTAAGAGGGTAACTCTGAGCTCTAAAGACGATTTGGAGGTTATTTTGATCAACGAGTGTCGAGATTACCTCTCCAATATGATCTTCAGTCTTGTGGAAAAAAAGTTAGTTTGGAAAATGTGTAAGGCATTTTTGGCCTTTGTGCATTATTCAACTTCTATGGGTTTATTTGTTGGGGATATTTGACTGTTAGAGAATTTCTAGATATTTTTCCCGAAGAGTTAAAAAGGTTACCTCCAAATAGGGAGGTCGAGTTTGTTATCGAGATTCTACCGGGTACAACTCTGGTGTATATTGCTCCCTACCGCATGGCACCGAAAGAGCTTATGGAATTAAAAGCTCAGCTTCAGGAATTTCTCAATCGAGGGTTCATTTGGCCTAGTGTATCTCCGTGGAGAGCACCAATTTTGTTTGTAAAGCAGAAAGATGGTACTATAAGGATGTATGTGGATTACTGTCAGCTGAATAAATTAACAGTAAAGAATAGGTACCCAATTTCGAGGATAGACGACTTGTTCAATCAGTTTCGTGAGGATTCGTATTTTTAAAAATAGATATCCGTTCTAGTACCATTAACTTAAGGTTAAAGAGGCTGATGTGCATAAGACTACTTTTAGGACTCGTTATAGGCACATGAGTTCTTGGTCAAGCCCTTCGGTTTGACAAATGCTCCACCTACATTCATTGACCTTATGAATCTAGTGTTCCAGTCGTATTTGGATCAGTACATCGTGGTATTCATCGATGACATTCTGGTATACTTTAAGACTAAGGATGATTATGATAAGCATCTTAGAGTAGTTCTACAAATACTTCATTAGAAAAAACTTTAACTAAGTTGACCAAATGTGAGTTATGGTTAAGGGAAGTCACTTTTCTAGGGCATGTAGTGCTTGCTGAGGGGATCTGAGTCGATCCTAAAAAGATTGAGGCTATGCTTGAGTGGAAAAAACCTAGGAATGTGTCTGAGATTGTAGTTTACTCAGTTTAGTAGGTTATTGTCAGAGGTTTGTTGAGGGGTTTTTGTTTATTACAACTCATTTAAATAAGTTAAGTAAGAACACACCGTTTGTTTGAACTGATGAGCAACAATCGAGATTTGAGAAGCTCAAATCAGTTTTGACTCAGGCTCCCGTTTTGATATAGCCTGAGTCTGGAAAGGAATTTGTGGTTTATAGTGATGCATCACATGTTGGATTGGGTTGTGTTCTGATGCAAGATGGTAAGTTAGTGGTTTATGCATCTCGACAGCTTAAGTCACGTGAAGGCAACTATCCCACGCATGATCTTAAGTTGGTTGCGGTTGTCTTTGCCTTGAAAATTTAGAGACACTATTTGTATGGTGAGAGGTGTATCATTTATACTGATTACAAGATCCTTGAGTATCTCCTTACTCAGAAAAAGTTGAACTTTAGGAAACGTAGATGGATTAAGTTACTTAAGGACTACGACTGCACTATTGAGTATCATCCCGATAAGGCCAATGTTGTGGATGATGACTTAGTCGTAGAGCGATGACTGATTTGAGGACGATGTTTGCTTGCATAAGTCTGTTTGATGATTGGATTCTATTAGTCGAGTTACAAGTTAATCCGACTTGGATTGATCAGATTTGGGTTAAACAATTGTTGGATAATTCTTTGATTTTGCAGTTTCGTCAATTTGAGGAAGGTAGTACTTTTGATTTTAGACTGAACAGTGATTGGGTTCTGTGTTTTCGATGACAAGTTTGTGTGCATAGTAACTTTGAGTTGAGGCAATCTATTTTGCAGAAAGTGCATAGTATCCCTTATGCTATGCATCCCAGTGAAAATAAGATGTATCGGGATCTTCGAGAATTATACTAGTGGCTCAGTTTGAAATGAGAGGTAAAAAATTTCGTCTCTCACTGTCTGACGTGCCAGCAAGTTAAGGCTAAGCAACAACTGCCTTCGGGTTTACTTTAACCCGTTAAGATTCCTCTTTTAAAATGGGAATGGGTGACTATGGACTTCATTAGTGGGTTTCCCTTAACACCCACTAAGAAGTATTCTTTTTGTGTCAACGTGGATCGTATGATCAATTCTGCTCATTTTCAACATTGTTAGACTGCATGGGGTTCTAGTCTCAATTATTTCTAATAGAGATCCTTGTTTTACTTTTTAGTTCTAGAAGAAACTTCATTAAGCTCTGGGTACTCTATTGGACTTCAGTACTGCGTTCTATCCTCAAACAGATGGACAATCTGAAAGGGTGATTCAGATACTAGAGGTTATGGTATGGAGTTGTGTGATTAATTTCTGAGGTAGTTGGGAAGAGTTTCTACCGTTGGCTGAGTTCGTGTATAATAAAAGCTTCCAATCCAGTATTCAGATGGCACCTTATGAGGCTCTGTATGGTAGTAAGTGTCGTATGTCGTTGTGTTGGATTGAGGTGGGCGAGAGACGGGTTTTGGGTCTTGAGTTGGTTTTTACGACTGAAGATAAGGTTAGACTAATTCAGGATCGTCTTAAGGCAGCTTCTGATAGACAAAAATCTTATTTGGATATAAAAAGGAGAGATATCGAGTATTCTGTAGGTGACCAAGTCTTTCTTAAGGTATCTCTGTGGAAGAAGGTCCTTCGATTTGGACGTAAGGTTAAGTTGAGCCCTAGGTTCATTGGGCCGTATCGGATTTTGAAACGAGTTGGACCAGTTGCGTACCAGCTAGAGCTACCTCCGGATTTAGATCATATTCACAATGTGTTCCACGTTTCTGTGTTGAGGCGGTGTCGGTTGGACTCATCTCACATTGTATCTGTTAAGCAGATTGAGGTAAGACCAAATTTGACTTTCAAGGATGAGCCGATCCAAATTCTAGATCGAGACGTTAAGGTCTTGTGGAGGAAAATTATTCCTTTGGTTAAGGTTATGTAGCGAAATCATGGCACTGAAGAAGCCACTTGGGAACCTGAGGACTCAATTCGACAATAGTATAACATCTATTTGAATAAGGTAAAATTTCGAGGCCAAAATTTCTTTTAGGGGGAGAGTTGTAATACCCCCCCCAAAAATTCCTGATTAGTTAAATTCTGCCATGATTGAGTGCCTACTTCAGTGGTTAAGTGCTTTGGGTGTGTGCTTGAGGTCGTGGGTTCAAATCCCAACCTTGGGAATTTTTGTTATTTTTTTGTCCCTATTCCTATCTTGGTCATTATGATTTTTATGTTTTCGTTAAATTTGTGTCAGAATGAGCCTACTGGTTTAGTGGTAAGGTGTTAACTTATCCTTGGGTCTTGTGTTTGAATCCCTGCGTGAGCAAAATGAAATATTTTTATGTCATTTTCAGTGTCACTTTGGTGGAGGAGTTTGGATTAAAATTAAACTCCTAAAAATCTTATTAGTTAGTAGTGGGATAGGATTTGATTTCTTTCTTAAAATAAATAAGTTTTAATTAATTAATTTTGTTTTTCCAAAACCTGAATCCCACGTTTCCTTTATTTTTGGCATGTCTGTTCCTTTTATTTTTCTTGTTTCTTGATTATTTTTGTTTTTATTTTTTACTTTCTTTTGCTGGCCATTCATTCTTTCGTTTCTATTGTTCTTTATCCTCTACTTTTCTTTCTTTGTTTATTTTGTTGCCACTCACACTTATTTCTCTCAATTCACGTTTTCGTTTCCTCTGTTTCCTCTCTTTGGATTCCAAACTAGTGTGGTGATTGTGTGCAATTGTATCATTAGGTAAGGTTGGGAAATCTTGTAGGATTAGGGTATTCGTTGTGAAAAGATTTTTGTTATGGAAACATGTGTAAAGTAATTGGGTTTTTAATTTATTCTGATGCATTTCTAGGAGAAGAACAAGAGGGAAGAGGCAATTCTCCTACTATTTAAGTTCGCATGTTGATGTTGCGTGCTTTGGTAAGCATTTAGTTCTATTTTGAGGATGTGTGGTTATTCGATTGTGGGTTTGTTTAGTAGTTTAAGGAAAATCGATATCTATGTTGTCAAAATCGTGTCGTCTTTGTTACTGATTTAAGTGATCTAATTGATGTTTTTAGGGTTTGAAAACCTCGTGAGTGGATTGGCATAAAAAATAGTCAAGGTATGTAATGAGAACTCGATAAAATAGCAAGCCAAAAAAACTAAAAATTTAAATTTTCGACGCCACAGGTACATGTGCCAGCCTGTGTGGTAGGTCGTGTGTGATACACGACCGTGTGCTGGATCGTGTGAGACACATGATCTGGGCTATTTGGGTCGTGTAGGCCACACGGGCGTGTGGACTCAAAATTTGAAAAATTTCCCTAGGGCTATATTCGTCGTAAGAGTCAAATGTAAGCCTTCCGTAGGGTCTGTAAAATACAAATTACCTTATAAATTGTGATATTTCATGTGCTAAGTATGATTAAAGTATGCATGCAAAATATGTGATACACTCAGTATGCTCTAAATATGATATGCATAAATATGTTATATGCTAGCATAATCTATGTTTATTATGTGAATATGTATGACATGTGTCTGACATCCGATAATTTTGCATGTGCATTGGGGTGAAATTTGTATTATGGAGGAAGTGTGGCCATTTTAATTATCTGTCGTATTTGGTGGCATAGCCACACATATTTCTGTAAATGGCTGCTAAGCTGCAAGTATTCTGAAAAGTGTCATACCGACACTAAGCGGTGCGTAAGGCTGGATGGGTATTTAATACCATATATGGTGTGTTAGGATGGTCAGAGATGGTGTGTAGCGAATGGGAGTAGAAATGTAAATCTGCATCTAGTCTATTATAATTTTGTTTCTGTATATGATATATATATGTATGTTTGACTTCTAAAAGCATGATTAAAGATTATATCTTATATTCCTGCTCATATAAGTTACATGTTGAGCTTGTAAGCTCACTCTTGATTTGTTTGATTCTCAGGTAACCCACAGACTTAGGACGGGTCGGTACGACGGGAGCTCGATTAAACTGTTCTGTTAATTTTGCTAATTTTTTTAAAAATTTACCTTTTCGATTTTGTTGGACTGTTTGGACATTTTTTTAGACTATTTTAATTTTTGGATTGATATTTTTTGACTGATTTGCAAAACGTTGAATTGTTCAATAACAAACCGCGTTTTCAAAACTGGACTCAACTAAGTATTTTCGTTGCAACGTAAGTGTTTTAGAAGTAATTAATCGACAAACTTATCAGAATATTTAAGAAAGGTATTTTCCTCAAACAAACTTGAATATATCTTAACAAGAGCTAAAAATGTTTTACATATCAAATGAATCCTGGATTTTTAAATAAATTGCAGTAACGTCTCCAGATCTGGTCATAACGTCCTGGCCGAGTTTGGGTTGTTTCATCTAGAATAAACCTATACAAATTGATGTTCAGATTCATTCGAAGTGTGAAATTTTTTATAAATTTCTAAATATTTTTATACTTTTTCCACATGTCACCGTTTGATTGGTTGTCAACATCACATCAGCACAAACTAACAATGTTAGTGCAGAGATACCAAAGTGTGTAACAAAATACAAGCTTAAGTACTAGCTAAGTGAAAAAAGAATCAGTTGCCAACTAGGTACAAGTGAACAAGTTCAAAGGATAAAGGATAAAGTATATATTAACCCAATAAAAAATAAAAAACCAATTTTTTTTAATAATAAACGGGATGCCTCGTTAAAAAGCTACCTATCAGGTTGATAAGTGGAAAAAGAATGCATCCCACGAGTCATTCATTAAAAATACTGTCATTATAAATCCATTGACTAATACATAAAATCTGTAAAGCAAAATCTTTAGAGCTAGAAGGAACCAATATGATGGATTTGTGGAGTAAAGTTGTAGAAGCAATAGAGTTAGAACTTCTCATAATGTAACACAAAGGAAATAAGAAAATTGCACCTTAAACCCTACACTAAACATAAAAAGGAGAAATCAAACCTAATGTGTGTGAGCTATCATCGCATTCACTTCAAGGTACACCATAGACCATGTGTCATGCTCTTCCAAACACAAAACTGAATCTAAAAAGTAAAATTGTAAAAGTTGTAGTGCAAGACCTTTAAAGTAGATCTATAGAATCTATAAAGCAAAATATTTAAAGTTAGAAGGAGCCAGCAGGATGAATTTACGGAATAAAGTTGTAGAAACTATAGAGCTAAAGCTCTTCATAATGTAACTAATAGACAACATGAAATTTGCACCAAAAAATGTCATGAAAACGACTAAAGCTCTACATAAATAACACCTAACACAAATGGGAGAAATCAAAACCAACGTATGTGCATTGTTAATGACATAACATATGGATGGAGAAATAAAACGATGTTGTAGAGATAAAATATATAACAGAAATGAAGCTTCAAAATCACAGAAAAAATTTTGAGTTTCCACAAAGATAAAACCTACAAATAGTCACTAGAGTTGCACTAAAAAATGACATTAAGGAAGTTGGAGCTTTACAGGAACAAAATATGGAAAAAAAAAATGACGGAGAGACAAAGCTCTACAAAAACTAAATTTCAAACAACATGAGAGTTATTCATATGAAATTCTAATCAGAATGTTCTTTCTTGTAACTATAGAATCCCCTAATGTGCCTAAGCTTTAGTTACCAAATAACACAATTGTTACATATGATTCTCTTGAAGAAGAGGCTTCATATAGTCTTTATTTGAAACACTCTTCTTCTTGGGTAATATACAATGATGGTTCATTGGCTAAAGATAAAAGAAGATCAGGGATCCTACTTATAAATCTTAGGGGACAAGAATGATAATATTGTTGAACTTTATCTTTCCTGCTTCAAACAGTACTACAGAATATGAAGTCTTCATAGCAAAATTGAAATTAGCAAAGTCTCTACATGTTGGAGAACTAAAGGTGTTTATGTACTTTCAATTGGTGGCAAATAAACTCCGCCATCAATATAAAGTCAAAGAGTAGAAATTGGTAAAATAATTGGATATCCCTAAGAACCTAAATACACATTTTGAAGATGTACCATTGAGAGAATCACACGATTAGACAATAGAAATGTAGTTTGTTTATCCAAGAGTTTGAGCTTACACAAAGATAATGTTGGAAAAATTCGGTTTAGAAATTAGTCTTGCTGCAAAGCGAAAATTTAAAATTTTTCTAAAATCAAGCAGTTGTGTTATTTATAGCAATGAACTTTTTACCAAGTTCATACATGTGTTTTGGAATATATGGTATAAGATGTTTCCCGGCTTTCAGCCTACATGATTTTCTCTGCTATTCTTAAACCTCAACTTGCTTAGAGTGTAGGCTCTAATTCATGAATTGATCAATACCACAAAAATTTTCTATTGATATTCACTAAAGATATCAATAACTATCAAAATGATAAAAATTGAAAAGCAAGCTCACTCAAAATTAGAATTTATTTAGAATAATATATCTCATTGAATTTTGACAAAGTGTTGACACTTAGTATGGTGTGTTTTTTTACCTAGCCCATAATCTTTATATATATAGAAAATAACAAGATTGAGACTAGAAAAAGGATAAATAAAATAGTAAAATTCTAATAGAAAACATTTAGCCCCATTAAGATTACAAGGGGTGGGCGGCGTACACCTCCTTAGGGATTCCTATGTTCCACCCATTCCATTATAAATAGGCCTATTGGGTCTTTTCCTATCTTGGGTAAAATTATATGTTTCTCCTTGGTCCTTTAAACATACTCATATGATTTTACCAACCCAACAACTTGTTCTCTATTTTCCAAAATTTTATTTATTTATTTTTCCTAATTAAGTTTGTAACAGCTTAATATTCAGTGGTGTCAGAAACAGTAGTTCTGAAACTCCATTTCTATAGTGTAAGTTTGTAAATATTAACATTTAATATTTACGAGGCTAGTATTAAATTTTATTGAAGTTTAGTCATTTATTCTTTTTGAATTGATAAGTAATTAGGACACAAAGACTAAATTGTAAAAGTCATCATTATAAATTTTTATATTGCAAAGGGATAAAAATGGTAACTAAACCATTTTTATCCTATTCAATAGTGGAAATGGATGTTGTCATCCACTAATATTGGTTAATCTTGATTAAGGTTAATTAAACAAAGTTTAATTAATTAATTAAGCTTTAATTAACACCTAATTAAACTATATAAGTTAAAAAAATGATAAAAAAAATGTTATTTTCTCTCCATCTTCTTCTTCATGCCATATAAAAGAAAGAAAGAAAAAATCCTATTTTGAAGTTCAACTTTCAGTCTATAATTTGTAAGTTCAATTAAGTCATTTTATTTGTAATTTTTATGTTTTTGAGGTCATAGGAGCTTGATTTAGCTAACCCATGTACCAATTTGTAAAGATGTTAAAGTTTCTAAAAGTTTCCATTGATGAGTTCTTAAATAAATTGGGGTTAACTTGATAGATTTTAAGTTTAGATATGAAAATGACTAGATTGTAATGTTTAATTATTAGTTTTGTCCAAAAAGACCAAAACGTAAAAATTTAATATTTGATGTGAAATTTCTATAATTATTGATAGTAGAGGGTCATAAAAGGATGTGATTGAGATCAGTTTTAGAATGAAGCTCAAAATTGATAGTTATAGTAATTTCAATTTTAAGGACTAAATTGAATAAAATAAAAAACTTTAGGGATATTTAATAAAAATGAAATTGGACTGATTCGTGCATATAATAGGATGTTATGAAATATTTGGAATTGATAAATTGAACCGAATTATTTTATTGATCAAGAATTGAACCAAATCGAATATAATCGAGAAAAATGCAAAATTATTTATTAGTCCTTAAAGACTTGTTCGTTTGTTTTTTTTCCAAGTAAGTTCATATGCATCTTACTATTTTGTTTCATTTTATAATTTAATTTTAATTATTTTTCTTATTAGTTTATATAAATGCGAATTTGGTGATTTTGGCATCAATTTGACTAAATTACGAAGTATGAAAAATATGGTATTTATGAATAGGTACAGGGTACCAAAATGGAAATGGAATGTTTATAAGATTGGTATGACATATATATGTTGCTACAGGGATTCAAATGATATGATTACAATAATAATGCATGTGTGAACTTAGTAAAGGATTAGATACATATAACATGCCATTAGGGTCAAATACGGAAACGATCAGGGATTTACATGGTTGTATGAGATCCAACATTTTTTGTGAATTCTTGGCTTATATGTATGATTGGTTTATCTTGGACTGGTAACCTCGATATGATGTCAGCTTGTGTGAGTAACATGATCAGTGTTAGCTTGTGTGATCAATATAGTCTTGTGTATCCAAGTTCGTTTTACTAAGGTTCTTTCGCGAGAAAATTTAACTTAATGGAAATGAAATTATTGAAATTGATTGAATATGAATTGAATTACATAAATTGAATATGATTTGTGTTATACATGGTTTCAAATTACATTTTTTAATACAATTTCTTGTTTCATGATCGTGATATGCAAAGTTCTAGACTAATGTATTTGTTGTATATGTTGATAAGCATATAATAGTTTAAAGTATGCCAAAGGATGCCTTATTGATTGCCAAAGTGTATAAATGTTTAGTTTGTTGTAATGTTAAGGTAAGTTAAGTAAATTTCATATGAGCTTATTAAGTATTCAATATGCTTACTCTGTTGTCTCACTTTCCTTGTAGATTGTCAATTTGCAAATGTGTCTAGTGGATCACTTTCCTTGTAGATTGTCAATTTGCAAATTGGTAAATTTTTTATTGTTTAAGTTCATTTTTGTGATCTGTATATAGATGTTATGTATTTGTTAAGCTTGAATGTTGGTATAGTTTTGAAAATTATCAATTGCATAATTTTAGAAAAGTTAATGCCTAAATGAATGTGTATGTTTTGGTAAACATGTTTGAGATATGTTGGTGACCATTGAAATGATATAATTGGATATAAATAGGTATGTGTCAAGAAGTTTTGAGATAATTAAATGTTTGGCAATTAGAAAATGGTTTGGATTGTATGTCATGGTATTGAAATGATATGTCTAATGATTGAATAGGTGATATACATTGATATGAGATTGAATATGGTTATTTGCATTTTTTTGTATGATTTTGTGCTGTTTTGGTGCTGATGAAATTGGTCATTTATTCACAAAATGATAGGTTTGGTGGAAATTTGAAATAGATACCAAAGTTGTATCTTTTTGCCAAAAACAAGGCAATTAATGGATTGTTTCTGGTATCACAATAGCACAAGCTAGATATCATGATAACCAGTTGTTATATTTTGAAAGTTTTATAATTTGGCCTTCAAGTTGGTAAGTTTGGCTACTATATTTGATATCGCGATACCCACCTTGTTTAATCTGAAGTTTAGCTACAGTCTATGGAAGCATGACACCAAGCCTTGGATATTGCGATATTCACTTGGTACATTTTGAAAATTTTCAGTTTAGTCCTAATTCAACCTCGGGTTGGCAAAGAGCTTTCGTAAGCTCGATTAAGGCTCAAATTTAATTTTTTTTATCATAATGTGAATGTGTTTATGATATGATTGAATGTTTGAATGATTTATTTAGGGTTAATTTGACGGTAGTTGCTTTGGCAACAAATGTAGTATACTCTAGCTCAGACCCAGTGATCGGGTCAAGCAAAGGGTATTACAAAATTATTTTCTCAATCCAATTCTATTTTCATTAAAGTCATGATGACTTTACTATACTAGAGTATATGAGTAAATAAATTTAATTTACCTTGTTCGCCCATACTGTGATGACTAATTGATTGAATTTTCAGTCCAAAATTTAATTATTTAATTACAATTAATTAAATAATAATTCAAAGAAATTAATTTAATCTCCAAGTCATCTTTTACTTGTAGTAGTAAAACGTATTCGTTGTGGTCATGATAGATGCGGTCAATTTCTCTAATTCTGTCACACCCCAAAATTGGGACTAGGAGTTTGGGGGTATTTTGGGGATTTTAGCTTTAGTGTGCTCGAGAATTTTGTAAGCATGGTAATCGAAAATGTTTTTGTTTATTGTTTTTAGAAAATTAAATCAATTTTTGAAAATGGTGTTTAAGGGATCATTAATTTTGAAATAAGGACTGATTTGTAAATGGGGCTAAATTTTGAGTGTTTATAAGGCAGTTAAACCAAAACTTTAAAATCAACCTAATATCTTCCCCCCTACATATTTCATGATAGTTTTCTTCCTTTTCTTTTGTTTGTCGTCTCTTGCTCTCCCAAGCTCTTATCATTCAAATTTTCATTCCCAAACTCCATTCCCTTGATTTCTTTCATTCTCACAACATTAAACCTTCATAGAATTTTAAGAAAAACACTCAAGACACCGTTGAATTTTTCATCTCTCAAACTTGTGGAATTTTCGAATTTTCGACTAAACCTCTATTTTTCTTCCATCGAAGGTAACAGATCATTTTGTAACACCTTAGAATTTGGGGTTAGAAGTTTTGAGGTTTGTAGATAGGGTCATGAGTAGGTTGAACAGTTGAGTTCATTTTTGCATTTTAATGTTAGAATGAGCTTGTTGGTTCGGTGGTGGTGGTGTGTTGTTAGTTTGCCTTGGTCTTGTGTTCGAATCACGATGTGAGAAAAAAGAGCATTTTATTTTAATTTTTTGTATTAATTTAACTTTATTTATTTTTTTTAGATTTTTAATTAATGAATTAAATAGAAAGGGGAAAATAATTTCAATTTTCCTTCACGTTCTTTCCCCACTTTACTTCACGTTCTTTCTTTTGTTTTCCCCAATTTTTATATTGTTGATTTCTATTTGCTTCTTCCATTTCTCAGTTCTCCTCTTCTTCTTTTTAGTTTCTACTTTTTTGTTAATTGTCGTTGGTCAAAGATTGATTGTCTTCGTGTGATTCGTCTAATCGAAACTTGAATCGGGTGGGCTTTGTTTATTGGGGTTAATGAAAGTTTTGTTTCTACTTCATTTATGATTGTTTAATTAAAAATCTAATAGCTTAATTTGTATGTGAAATTGAGTTCTCAGATTGGTAGAATAGTGGCGAATCAGCTAATTTTAGTACTTTGGAAACAATCATCAGGTGTGTTTCTAAAACTACTTAATTTAGGTTTGAATTGTTGTTGGATTGAATGAAATTCTGCAAATTCTAGTGTGTTTCTGAACTATTAGTGATTAGAGATTGCTTTGCTATCGCGAAATTATGACTTTTAGCATGTTTCAATGTGGTTTCGTGACCACACAGGTGGCCATCCGGGTGTGTGCCGCACACAGGCGGTCCATACGACCGTGTGATGTTGAAAAATTAGGGATTTTGACTTTTTCCAGTGCCACATAGCCATGTGGCTACTGTTTGGATATTTTTCTCATTTTTCACACGACCGTGTTCTTCAGCCACATGGGCGTGTGCATTACTTAAATTTAGCACATTTGCACAGTAAGTTACATGAGCTAATCACACGGCCATGCAACTCGGTCACACGAAAGTGTCTCTCTGACACACGAGCATGTGCCTTTTTCACACGGGCGTGTCACTCTATACATGGTCGTGTAGACCCCCACATGACCTAAATTCTTCCACATGGCCGTGTGGCTCTGTTTTGCAGATTTTTGTTATGTGTTATAAATTGACTCGTTTCACGTTTATGTGTAACCCGACCCTCGGGTAAGCCTTGGTAATTGTGTTTGGGACTTCGCTGCGACTTGGGTTCAAGTATGAATGGGTGTTCGAATGAGTAAATTTTAGATAATCGGGAACTGCATTTATATAATATGATGGATGAGCTTGAGATTCTTTCGTGTTATCATACTTATTAAAGGTGTACAAGCATTATTGATTCTGAAATTGTTCGATTGAGTATGAATCACTATGTCTATGAGTCTGTTAGTGAACTGTGGGCATTCCTGCATTTGCATATAAATCTGGGATTTTGGTTGTAAAGAGAAGGAAGACTGAGTTGGCAGTTTAACTGCAATGTTTCTGTACAATGGTTTACTGCATTATATTGTACATATGCCATCTCAATTGTATATTATTAATTGAGTGGCTTAGTTCCCCATTTGTGGTGTGTAGGGTGGATAGGCCTATTATGGTCCTATGTGGTGTGCAGGGTGGTTGGGTCTTTCATGGCTCTATTGTGGTGTGCAGGGTGGTCGAAGTGGTGTTCGGTTGGTTGGGGTGGGTTTTTGACTTGTTACATTCGGTTCGCGTTTATGTAATTTTCAAATTGTTTACGAATTGAATAATAATTTGATGTGTTTAGTACTTCTGTGTGTATAGAGTAATGTATGTGTTTCTTTGGATGGCTTATGGAAATGTGTTTGTACTTCTGATTACCAGTTCAAGATTTTCGTACAGTGACTGTGTGCTCTTATCTGGGATATTTGTTTTTGAAACCTCATCTTTTGCCATTTGTTTATGTTTCAGACTCACACTGAGCTCGCGTAGCTCACCCTCTCTTAGTTTCCTTTCTTTCAGGTACTTTTCGTGTTCTGAAGCTGGACTCGACATATTGGTGATCTCGGATTCTTAGTGAGTTTGGTTTGTTTTAACAATAACTTTCAAAATTCTTCTATTATTTTTAGTTGGTTTGTAAAGGATTTTAAGTACGGTGGTATGAGTATTTGCTTTCAGACAACCAGTACGTGTTGAGTTTAGGTTTTCAAACTTTAAATTTGTAAGGTCGCGCATGAGTTTAGAACTAAAAGTGAATTTCTAGCAAAGATGACAATATAGTTCTTTCGACATAAATTTTTTACTTAAGGCCGTTGGTTTTAACTCAATAATTGCCAATATAGATTCAATGGAGCTTTAAACGGAAATAATTGCAATGGTTGCAAAACGTTTGGCAAAATATGTTTCAATTTTCGGTAAGTAACAAGAGAAATAGATTTTCAAAAGTGTTGATGTGTTTAAACCCATGATTAGTTTACTGCCATCTTGGTGGCCAATGTGACCCTCCAAGATCTGGTCGAAACTTCTAGGCCAGGTTTTGGGGTGGTACACGTTTTTTTATTAGTTTTAGATGTTATCTAGTCTTTTAAAAGAAGTTTTAAACATTAAATCGCATGTTCTGAAAAAATGTCAAAAAGTGGGTCGTTAATAGTGGATTTTGGGATTTTGAGTAAAAACATGATTTCAGAGTGTTTTTCAATTAGTTTTGATATAAATAGAAGGTTTCTAAACTGCTTTTAAATTTTCATTAAAGATTTCTTGAGTTTTATTGAATTTTAGTGAAAATTTCCATAACATGTCAAAAAATTTTGATACCATGAATTAGGTAGTTTTGCATAGTTTAAAGGTTGAGAATCTGTCGTAGGTGAGTAATTAGATGAATGAAATTAGATTTAGGCAAAAAGATTAAGTATAGACCGAAATAGTTGGATTTCAAGTTTTTTGTGTTGAAAGTTTTAGTTCTAAGAGAATTTAGCTTAAACTTGTGCTTTTGACTGATTTAGGAGAGTGTTTGGCTGAATGTTGATTGTGTTGTTGTGTGATTTAATGTATTGAAGCTTTGGATTTTTTAGGACCTTCTACAAGTAAAACGAACGGTAAGGAAAAGTTAGTTCGAGCTTTCGGGGACTAGGCGAAAGCATGAACGGTGAGTGTTTGGAATCACTGCTTGTAGACATGATTCATTACGTTAATTTGGAAATTAGAAATAGCCTAAACCCATACTCTAAATTTCGAGTGTAAGATTTCTCATACTCTTGATCTAATATGTGATTGTGGGTTGTGAAATTGTGGATTAAAATGTGATACTTTGACATGTGAAATAAGCTTATGATGATTGGTGTCAAAGAAACGATTGTGGGCATGTTATATATGCCAAATGAAACTGATTATGTTGTGCTTATAATGTGAACTTGCAGAGAAAAAGTGTAGAAAAAAGTAAGTAATATGTGTCTTTAATAACATATATTTTGGCCTTGTGATCTTTGAGACTATTGGATATAGTTGGCATGCCATAGGTTTATGAGTACTCACCTTTGTGTTGTGTTTTGGGGGCATTGAGGCCTGAGACAGATTTGGAGAGATAAGGGAATATGAGCTAAGCTCCATTCACCGGGACATGTTTGGTGTGTTGGAGAGTGCTAGCTATATGCTACACTTTTGGGATATGTTCAACTCTACAAGTCATTTGGTGTGTTGGAGATCCGTGTATCTGATGAGTGGTGATAGGGCTCAGTTTTATGTTTTATTGCCTTAAGTGGCAAATTATCATTAATTTTTTTTATGAGTAATATGATATATACCTAAATGAGTAATCTATGAATAATGTATAAATAAGTAGAATGACTCCAAAGTTTGAAATGTAGTAATTGTGTTATATGGCTGATTCGATAGCGCATGATGACATGTTTATGTGGTAGTTATTATGATCATTCACTGAGCTTGTAAAGCTCACCCACTCCTATTTAAACCTTTACAAACTGCTAGCGTTGCGGGGTGAGCGGTGCGGAATACTTTCCAAGGGACTGATCCAAGTATTTTGGAATTGTGGGAATAAGGCAATGTGGTGAAACTGTTGCATAAATGTTGCCATGATGTTTTGGATATTTTCATAACTTATTTGTTCTCAGGATTTAAGAATTTGGATTTTGACATGTTGATTCTTGCTCGGACATATTTTTAATGTTTAGAACTATTATTATAGTCATTTTGAAAATTGTTTGAGGTAATAAAAGATGCATGTTGAATAGACTTAATTTAGATTGGACTAATTGCTTTAATATGTTGTATTTTTGTTGTCTGGAACAGAGGTATCGATATTCGGGTTTTAAAAATGATACTTCCATGATTTTCAAAAGTGCAGAAAGTCATAATGGTAATTGGGTATCGATACCATATCACAAGTATCGATATTTGGGGTAATAAAACCGATACTTTTTGAAATGTACCGATATTTTCTTGTGATTTAATTTTAAGCGAGAAACAGAATGTTCTTTTGGTACCAATTTTTCAAGCGGTATCGATACCATATAAGAAAATTGTCGATACCATAGTTCTAGAATCAATACCTACGTGAATTGTATTGAAATTTTGCTGAGTGGTTCATATGCATGCTGCAATTGCATAATAAGCTCGATTGATGTTTGTTTGGCTTAATTTAATGTTACTTTGAGTATTCGTGACTTAGGAACTCTATATATACATTTAAGATGAATAATGTGACATTAATCACATGTTTGATAAGATGTTGACTATGATTGTTGATGAGACAGTGGTATGGCATCCTAATATTCGGGCTCGACGATCGGGCCGGGTATAGGGTGTTACAAATTCATCATTTTCATATATTCATCTCATCGATTAAATGTAAGCCAACAATGTTGTATCAAGCTAGCGAAGGGATTGACTGGACATATATAACTAATGATCAAATAATTTGTAGTTTAGTTCTAACTCATCGTTTATTAATTACAACATTATTTATTCAAAGAGTCATTCCACTAAAGTAACATGATTGAGCTCTTCCTATTATATATCATTGTAAAAGCTATTTATCATGTGCTCGTCTGATGACCTTTCCATAAATGTGTTACCTTTATAGGATATCCTTAATCTCTTTGGGTTAAATTCGTTCATCCAATATGATCTTATTATGTCTCATGGAAATCATTACATCTTCTTTTATGAAAAAGTGAATCACTAACATATAGTAATTAAATCATTCGTCCTAGACAAATGACCTATGGCCACATTACTTTTCCATCTATCATGTAATGCTAATGAGAGTTTATCATTTACCCTATATCGAGTTACGCATTCCATTATTATAAGTGAAGCTATGTCATGCAAAAGTTGTATACTCAACGTATAACCTTTCAACTCTATTCCCAATTAACTCTAGCTTTCAATATATTAAAGCATACAAGTGATGCACACATAGTTCATCAATTACTCAGGATTGAGGTAAGCCACACTATGAATGTCACAAATAGAATAAATCCATGGGTCCTGTCCAATATATTTTCAGTCTAGACAACCATATCCATGACCATGTTTTTTAGGAGTCATCTGCTCTGACACCCAAGACAATGTATCTCCCACTTGAACTTGATAGACGACATAATAGTCTTTTAATTAATTTGCTCAATTTTGATTAGGCTATGGGACTTTGAGATTACTTACTAATATAAGTTGTTTTCTCGCATTATGATCCAACCACATTATGCAACTTAATATTAGTTAAGCATTAGGTAATTAGTAAGCCAATATTTTCTTATTCATTTTGTTTTGCATGCAAAAACCATTGAAGACAAATACAAATGATATTAAAGTGAATGATGGAATTTTATTAAACCAATCTGTTCAAAAAATTAAAATTATGTATGACAAAAAACTACCTAAAGACACTAGATCCCAAAAAATAAAACCTACAAACAGTCATAAGAGTTGCACCCTAAAAATGACATTAAGCAAGTTGAAGTTCCACAGGAACAAAATCTACAAAAAACCATGGAGTAGAGGCAAAGCTCCAAAAATACTAAATCTAAAACAACATGAAAGTTGTACCCATAAAATTCTAGGTTGAGGGCTTATTCTTGCAAGCAACTACAAAATCCCCTAAAGCACATAAGCTTCAAGCTCTAGATAACTCAACTGCTACATGTAATTCTTCTGAAGCAAAGGCATATGGTCGTTTTTTGAAGCAATTCTCTTCTTGGTTAATGTACATTGATGGCCCATCGACTAAAGATAAAGTAAGAGCAGGACTTCTATTTATAAATCCAAAGGGACAATAATGACAATACTACTAAACTCTAATTTCCCCCGCTTTGAAAAACAATATAGGATATAAAGTGCTCATAGTAGAATTGGAATTAGCTAAGTCTTTAAACATTGGAATACTGAAGGTGTTTATAAACTCTCAATTGGTAGCAAATCAATTTAACAATCAACATAAAGTTAAAGAGCGGACATTGGTAAAATACTTAGACATCCTCAAGAGCATGATTACAAAATTTCTAAATGTCACCATTAAGAGAACCACATGGCCAAACAATACAAAGGCAGTGACTGCCTCAACCGCCGGGGTTGAGAATCAACACAAATACAATCAATCTACGTGCGGTGTATTGCAAGTGTAACAGGTCAATTGTAATATTTTTAGTGTTACAATGAAACACACAAGTATTCTAAAGATCGAACTCAAGAGAGTTTCATGCTCAAGTGATTCTAAACTATAGCATGCAATTTGGGAGTCTAGCTAACTATTCACTAAGTGCTGTATTACGACAAATCATAATTGAAGGCGAATAAACTAACTAATTATCTAAAAAATGGAAAAGACTAAATTGTAAATCATGCAAACTATGAAACTAACAAATTCGATAATAGACAGCGGTTGGTTAATTTCCATGTTGTTGGTTAACCTTTGAATTAGGGATGTAAATCGCTAATACTCCTAAATTGGTTCGATTTTACCTTTCGATCTCAGTTTTTCCAAATTAGACAAATTAGTCTGGTATATCTCTTGACCTCACCACACTAACTCGGGACAATCGAATTGGTGCCCGATAAGATCTTCTCTTTGTCTCACTTATCTAAATTTTCCCTTATGGGCGTCAATCCTAAGTTTTGAATTCTATTTGATTTAGCCCATATTTTACGATTTTGTCCTTGGACCTAAAAATCACGTTCCCAACATTTCCATCAACCAACCACTTAGAATTTAGCTACTCATGATTATATCTAAACACCCTAACAAAAAATAATCTGTTAAAAATTGCATCAACTTAAACGTAAAGCAAAGCAATAAAAACCCAAGATTTCTTGCAAAAGCTTGGAGAACATAACAATGGTAGCATAGATGAATAAACACCAAACAAATTATTTTTAACATGAAAAATAAAACAAAGTTGAATAATATTAAACCAAAGGATTAAAGTGTAACTATAAGGAAAATTAAAGTATTTAAAACTAATTAACACCTAGCTACAGTAAACTTAACTAACTAACTAACTAACTAACTTAACATAGAACCAGAAAAGAAAGAGCTTGAATACTAAATAGATGAAGAAAGCAATTAAATCCTAAGCTAAAAAAGATGAGAAAGACAAATAGTCTAAAGGTCTCCCCTTTTTTTCAGCCAAAAGAAGACTTCTTTTATCTTATTACAATCCAAAAATTATGCCTAAAATGCCCCTCGGTTTGTATTTTTTATTAGTGTTGAAATTGGACAAGGACTACCATTACAGTCAATTTTTGTCTCCTCTTGTCAAGGGTATCACGATTCCCATGGTTCGATATTGCGATATCCACGATAGTCTTGAAATAGGGGGTCTTTGGGAGGTTGGGTATCATGATACCCAAGGCTGGTATCGCAATACCATGGTATATGGCCTCAATTCTTCTTGTTTTAACACTGTTAAAGGTATCACAACTTTCATGCTTCAATATCACGATGCCCCCTTCTAGGTGATGTTTTCATTCATGTTTGGGTCACCGTTTACTCCCTACAATACTCAATCAACCGTTAGGGTCCCTATGGTGCATTTGACCTATTCAGGTCTCAAAAGTAACATAAAATGCATTAATTCACTTATTAACACGAAAAACTAAAACTCAGTAAAAACACAGAAAAGACATTCAAATTGCTCGAGAATAAGCTCATTAAGTGAATGGGGAGCCTAATTTGACGTATCAAATTACGACAGATAAGGCAAATTGATTATCTAAGAGTTTGAGGTTCCATAAAGATAAAACCTACAAATAATCACGAGAGTTGCATCCAAAAATGACATCAAGGAAGTCGAAGCTCCAAAGGAACAAAATCTACAAGAAAACATGGAAGACAGTTGAAACACCACAAAAACTAATTCTAAAATAAAGAGTTACACCCACGAACAACATGGAAATGAAAAAACCCCATGGAAAGAAAGCCAACAAACAATGTGGAATAAGAAAAACATGGGAATTGCACCCACAATAACATGAAAAGAGTTGAAGTTTTGCAAAAACAAAACCAACAAACAACATAATAGTTGCACCAAAAAATAAAATGAAAGAAGTTGAAACTCCACAAAAATAAACCAACAAATATCACAATAGTTGTACCTAAAAAACCAAAAGTTGAAACTCCACAAAAATAAACCAACAAATATCACAATAATTGTACCTAAAAAACCACATAAAGAGAGTTGGGGCTTCACTGAAATAAAATAAAAATTTAATAGAAAACAAGAATGGCAGTTTAAACTTGAATTTATTCTGGTTGCAACGATCTCAAAATTTTTCATGACTTCAAAGTCATTACATCAAAATCATTGTTTCATAGTAACCTTAGAATTGTAACCTCAGAGTGCCCTTAAAATCTTAACTTTAGAGTGGCCTTAGAATATGGACTAAAAATCATGGTTGAAGAATTTAGACTATAGATGTTATTGCAGACTATGTACGTGATTGCAAAAACTAGACAATAGATGTGATTATAGATACATGAACTAAAATTGTGACCATAGAATTATGATTGCAGAATCTAGGCTACAAATGTGATTATAGATTATGTTGGGAAAACATCATGAAACAAAAATATGAAGGGAGCTTTAAGAAACCCAAAAATGGATGATGCTTTAAGAAAATCATAAATGGAGATTGAATGTGATTGGGAGGCTTCATGAAACCCAAAGATGAAAATTTTAATAAATAAAAAATGGAGGAAGCTCTAATAAACCCAAAAATAGAGATTAAATATACTTGGGAAGTTATATAAAACCAAAAGATGAAAGCTTTAAGAAACCCAAAAATAGAGAAACTTCTAAGAAATACAAATATGTAGAATAAAAATAGAAGCTTTAACAAACTCAAAAATGCTAGGAGCTATAAAAAACCAAAAACTGGGGATAAGCTTTAAGAAACCCAAGATGAATGAGAGACCAATAACACCAAAAAATGTAAGAGAGTTAAAGAAATTAGAAATAGAAAAGGGTTTAAGAAAACCAAAAATTTGGAGGAACCTGTAAAGATAGAATCCCAAATATAACATGAAAAAGCCAAAAATCTATCTCAAGCTAGAGCTTGATGAAAATACACGAAAAAAAAACCGAAACTTGATGGTGCCAAAAGTTAGAGTTGACACTAAAGGGTGTTAGAGTTAACACTCTAATCGTTCTATGATGTTTAAGACAGTCAATGTGTCACACCCCAAAATAGGGCCTAGAAGTTTCGAGGGTAAAATGAGAATTTTAGCTCTAGTGTGCTCAAAAATTTTGTAGCATGGTAAATCGAAAATGTTTTCAACTATGAATTTTAGAAAATCAAATAAATTTTTGAAAACAATGTTGAAAAGACCTTTAATTTTGAAATAGGGATTGATTTGTAAAAGGGTCTAAATTTTGAGTGTCTAAGAGGCAGTTAAACTAAATTTTAAAATTCAACCTAATATCATCCCCCACCTACAGGTTTCACATTAGTTTCTTCCCTTTTTGTTTTATGTTGTCGTCCCTTGCTTCTCAAATCACTTTCCACTCAATTTTTATTTCCAACGTTCATTCTTTTTATCTTTATCATTCCTTAAGTCATAAAACTCCATAGAATTGTAAGAAAAACACCTAAAGCACCATTCATTTTTATCATCTCTCAAGTTGTGGGTTTTTCGAATTTTTTACTAAACCTTCGATCTTATTCTATCAAAGGTAACGATTCGATTCTTTATTAGTTTTTGATGTTATTTGACCCTCAAAACTGAGTTTCTAACCATTGAATTACATGTTTTAAATAAAGCCGAAAATTGGGTCGTTAATGGTAGATTTTAGGATTTTGGGTAAAAACGTGGTTTTAAAGTGTTTTTCAATTAGTTTTGATGAGATTAGAAGGTTTCTAAACTTACTTTGAAGTTTGGTAAAGATTTACAAGGATTTAATGAATTTTCGTGAAAATTGCCATAACATACCAAAAAATATCAATACCATGAATTGAGTGTAATAGCCCGATTTAGGGCCTAGTCGGAACAGTGGTTTCAGGACCACAAATCCGATGAGAAAAAAAAATTTTATCATTATACTTTTGTGGTCTACAATTTCACGGAATGATTTTGTGAAAATTTCGTTCGAAAATTTCGACGTTTGGGCACTCAAT